>JAOWBW010001505.1:238912-277786 GCA_026119855.1 Campanula takesimana | reverse complement strand
TGTATGATTTACTACATTAATTTAGTTTAATCCCGACACATGTAGGATTCACAAGCGTGGTGGAATCCGATGAGATATGGGACCGCGAGAAGGTCTATATACTAGTGTGACGATTCAACTATTTTTCTAGAAACCCCAAAAAGGACCGCGTCCTTCCGACTTTTGTAAATAAAAAAAAACAAAGAGTCATTTTTTCTTTATGTGTTGAGTCTTTTCTTGTTTGGGGTGAAATCATTTACTCAAAAAAGTGTTTGTGGGGCCATCCTAAGATCAACCGTTTCTCTCCACAGGTCCAATGGCTTCAAACGGAAATGACAACGGCATTCCCGTGTCCAACGAAGGGTTATTCCGCATGGTAAAAGTATTGAAAGGGCAATTGATACACTAGCCGAGGTTAATGGCGCCGCAAGGATGATTTATGGCGAGACCGTTACGAGCATGTGGAAATGGCCATAAAAGAGAAGTATCCAAACTCGAGGACAAATTGAAAGGGCTCACGAATGAAAGAAAGGTCCAAAGCATTGATCTCCGGTTTAGTAACCACTCTCATGTCCTACATGACCAAAGGCTTAGTGGGCTAAATTTGCACAAGGGACCAAGCCACCAACTTCATCAAGCTTCTCTCCTCATGAAACACAATGGAGGCTCTTCCCGAAAAGTTCAAGATGCCCGATATTGACAAGTTCAACGGCAACTCTTGCCCCGACGCTCATGTCGACTCCTACATTTGGGCCATGCTACCAAAGAAAGTGTCTCCTCAATTAAGGCACAATGCTTCCCGCTTACTCTCAAGGGGTCGCAAAAGATTGGTATATGGGTCTTCCAGTTTCCACCCGCCTCAATTGGGATGTCGCTAGCTTGCCTTCAAGTCACAATATCAAGGCAACTCCATATTCCGCCCCACCAAGAAGGAATCGGAGAGCAACGTGCAAAATGGGCGATGAATCATTTGGACTTCTATCGTCGTTGGAATGACAAGCTAGCCGAGATGGTTGATAGGCCTTCCAAGAAGGAACAAATGGACATCTTCTTGAAGTGTTTGAAAATGGACTACCGCACTCATCTTAGTGGGGCTTTTCACTCCGATTTTTCAAGCATGTACGATGCGGGGGTTAGGATTGACAATTTGCTCCGAGAAGTGGCGGAGTCCTCCTATGACACAAGCTTCAACGACAAAGGGTTCCCAAGCAATGACATGGAAGAATGTAGTGATATGGAAGACTACAACGACAATGAGGACTACAACGACATGGGGGATGACGACAACAATCTCCGTTTCTCTTTCTCTACCTAGAAATAGGATAAAAAAAAAGAGTCAAAAGTCCTCTAATGTGTGCATTAATGTTTTCTCTCGTCCAATGTTAAATTTTGAGTCAATCATTAAATAAAAGTCGTTCTGTCCTCATACACTCTTCCAAGTTGTTCAATCTAATTCTGGTAAAATGATGAAAGATGTCTAAACAAGTTTTGGAATGAAGGCAATCGCTTGAACGCTAGGAGATAAACATCAACGACGGCATCAACAATGAAGACATCAACAACGACGAAATCAAGACAAAGAAAGGTGGAGCAACGATCATGAAGCAAAGTTTTCAAAAGGGGATAATAAAAAAAAAAAAAAAAAAAAAAGCTCGCTAGGTTGAAATCCTCAATCAACTTAGGCAAAAGTTAGAGCACAAAAAAAAAAAAAAAAAAAAATCCCCTTCATTCAAAGAAGTTCACAACAACAACATCATTCACCAAACGAAGCAACATCGACAACAATCACGACGAAGCAACAATTCATCACGGCGAATGGAGAATCCACAAGAACTACGGTGACCTGAGCCTCTACACTGGAGGAACGTAGGCAACCTTCGGGTCCGGTCTCATGCAAGAAAGAAGATATGTTTAGCCCTAGCGCGTTATGGTGATGGCCTTCATCTCGAACTTGTCATGACATCTTTGTACGATTCATTTGCCAATGAATTAATCACCTCAAGATTGAACACTTTCCTAGATTTGGAATCACTTTCCGTTCCTTGTCGAGTCTAGGGCTTCTATTCTTTCTGCATACTCCCAATTTCTTGCAATCAAATTGGGGCTTTCTTTCTCTTCTCTTAATGACTTACTTGCCTTCGTGAGTCATTCAAAAAATATACATACATGAAGTCAATACTAGGGACACTTCCCTAGTCGAGTCAATGTCACTCATCTTTAGTGACATGAGGTCTTCACTGCAAAATCACATGTCTTATCTCCTCAGCCAGAGTCAATGCACACTTCCTCATTAATCGAGTCAAAAAAAAAGAGAAGACGCAAAAGAGATGCCCGCTAGATTGAAAACCCGAAAGGGCGGTCTAGGCAAAAAACAGGGTGCGTCATAAAAAAATGAGAGAGTGAGAGAGAGAAGGGAAAGAGAAATGGAGATCCCCGGCCTCTAAGGAAGACAACTGCACAAGATCTACATTGGATCTCCTCAACAAATCAATTCCCCACCGAGTCAACTTGGGATTGCAAAAGGCTCGACAAGATATGGCACCATCAAAGGTGTCTTGGTTATCGGCATCATTCTCCAGCAGGTGCATTTGTGGGTTCATGAAAAGAAGGCCCGTGGTAACCAAGACCCGTCTGATAAACGAGCCATCATAAAAGGGCACGAGGTTGCACAAATAATCCCTAGCTAGTCAATTGACTTGGGTAGCAAATAGCAACAACATGTGTCTCAGTTTTCAAAGCTTCTGCAAGTATGTGCTTCTAAAGTACGCGAAAGGCTCCCGAAAAATAGAGTAGCTCTTGCCATGTCTCTCATATTTGTTCCCTCGCACGAGGATGAGTCACTTGATTTTTCACAAATGGTGACGCCTTAGGGGCTATGTGACTCAAGAACAAGGGCTTCTTTTGCTTCATTTGACAATCAATAAGCCCTAGGGGCTATGCTCGAGAAAGATGTGTGAGACTATCCTCAAAAGTCTCTCAAAAGGGATGTCAAAAAGCCCTCTTGTCATGTGTGCCCGTACTCGTTCCCCCAATCAAGGATGGACCTGTTCGCAATCAATGATGGCACTCTAGGGGCTACGGTCAAGTCTTAAGGCTCCCTCGGCAAGAAGCAATTCACTTCAATGTCCCAGGAACATTTGAAGCTCTATACCGAAAGGTCTCAAGGGCTTCGCAATCTACAATCTTTTGGGCTACGGCATTACAGTGATACAAGCAAAGGGCAATATTAGGGCTTCGCAATTAACAAGCTTTTGGGCAGTGGTACCCGAGCAATGCAATTTGGGAGTAGTCTTATGGCTCCATGAAAGGGATCAAACTTCAATGGTCCCTCAACACTTCCAGTCAAAAGGCCTCTTGGTTTTAAATAAAGGCTCCGATGATATGAATGAATTTGATGATTCTTTGTAGAACTCACAGCGAGATTCTGAAGGAAGTCTTAGAGAAAGGAAAAAGATTCAATATGCTAGACTCACCCGGCTGAGTTATAGCGGGCAATGCCAATATGTTAACTCTATAAGCAGAGTTACGGCCAATCCCAATGTTTCTGCAATACAGCACCCCCTTCTCCAAGATCAAAAGCACAGGCTGCATCTGAAGATCGCCGTCGGTTCAACTCAAGAAGACTCGAGCAAACATACCGTTCGAGACTTTATCACACCAAGACCTTATCATCTGCAACAACATCACCATCTCCCACGAGACGTCTCCCGAAGACCGTACTACATTTCAACATGGGCCTTCCGCCATTTGGGTATCAACCACAAAAAGTGTCGGGACCCCGACCCCGCGGGCCGGGAGCTCGCGAGCTGGACGTCGACTTAATAAATAAAACACTAAAATACTGAAGATAAAAATTCCTTTTGATACCAAAAGATGATAATACACGGTTTTAGAAATTCAAATCTTAACAACAATACTAAACCACTAGTATAAGCTTCACAAGCTTACACCAAAATACAAAATATAACAACTTCTTAATGACGTCACAGTTTGGTAATACTATCCCAAAGGTTATACATTTAAGTAATGCAAACCGAACAACAACCTGCCTAAAAGTCACGATCACTCTCGACGTCCTCCTCATGATCAGCGAGTCCTATTACTTTCCTCCTGGGGGGGTTAAGGAAAAACAAAGATAAAAAGAAAGGGGGTGAGATAAATCTCAATAAGCGACTTATGCAACTACATGACATGTTAAGATGCAATAAACAATAATAAATCTCATATAACACGTAGCAATTAACAGATACCAAATAGCAGTGGAAATAAACAAGTTACAAAGGATATAAGCCAAGGTTTCCCAAACGGATAGAACAATCGCTGCGCAGATTCAACCAAATCAACCAATCAACCAATCTTCGTAGTAGCATAAACAGCTGAAGATAACAACCCCGGTACCGGTGCCATAATACCCATAATAGTGACAAGGGGAAAATGACACAAAGTCATAACCCAAAACGAATAGCTAGAAATACTCACTCAAGGGAGCTAGCTCATCCCAACCAAGACCATCTGGAAGGGGAAAGAAGGACCAATGGGCAATACTATACTGGACTTGGCTCATGCCATTATAATATTATCCATTGCCTGACTCTAACACAAGTACCAACTGGACTTTAAACAAGCACATAGTAATAAATACTCGCTTGAAACAACAACGGGGCAATGATTCCAAAGTAGGGAACTATACCAAATAAATCAACATAAAGATGAACCAATCCAACAACACATAAAAAGTTATTCCAATTCTCAAACAATACTTAGTTAAATTCCAAAACTAATTTTTTCACAAAGGGAACACTTTTAAACACTAGAGTGTTCCACGATGTCCATCTAAGTCAACTAGAATAGTACTCCAAACCTAGACTAATTCTAAAATGTTTGTGTTATGAAACACTTACTGAGAGCTCGACCTAATATGAACCTAAAACTCAATTAAATAAACCCACTCAACTCGAAGTACTCAAGGAGATATTTAAAACGATAGTTTACACGCCTAAAACGGAGTCCGGATGAAGAAGTTATGACCTCCGGAAGATTGTACGAAAAACGGACAAACTGCAAAAGAAGAGAAATCTGGGCTGATCACGAGTCGTGCTGGGTAGCACGAGTCGTGAAGAACGAGTCGTGCTGAGGAGCACGAGTCGTGCCAGAAGGAAAAAATTGCCTATCTCACGTGTGCTAGACTCGTGCTCACGGGTGGATAAACAGCACGAGTCGTGCCGTACAGCACGAGTCGTGCAGCACCGGAAAGTGCCCAGATCTTGCCCAGAAACAAGGAAAACATATGGGACAAATTTGTTTCCTTAAGAGAGTATTAATTTGGGACACCTAATGCCATCGGGGTTAGGTTATGACTAGTATACCAAAGTACCAAAACAACATATAAACAACCCAATCCAAGAATGACCCAAAATATCATATAATCACAAAAAGATGAACAAAATACCAATCATCTCTAAATTCAACCAAGAAGCAAAATATAGTAATCATAGCATTATATAAGCTAGAATGAACATTTTAGCATAAAAGGGGGAAAGCAACTTACTTGGAATTTATCAAAGATGACGGAATTCGAATTTTCTTAGCTCTACACGATCCTAGCGACGATCTAAACATTTTTCATAAAATGAGCAATAAGAAACAATGAGAGGAAGATGATCAAAATGAAGGAAATGAAAGGGAGAATTCTTACTTTTCTTGCAACAATGGAGAGAGAGAGAGAGAGAGAGAGAGAGATTGAGTGTGGTGTGTGTGTGCACAGGGAAGTGAGGGAGGAGGTGAGGAGAGGGAGGGAGTAGTTGATTTATTTTAAAAATCTTACACCTAGGCCCCCTCTAGCCCTACTAACACATAAACCCATATTCCCCACTAACAACTAAGACCCAATAATTCTACACTACCACAAATGATCAATAAAATGCTAGGCATAAAAATATTATGGGATATAAATGCACACATAAATATTTAAATAGATAAATAAATAAGAAAATAAATAAATAAATAAATATTTACTACTAAGAAAATAGAGACGGGTTTTCGGGTCGTGACATTCACTCCTCCTTAAAGAAAATTCGACCCGAATTTTTAAAGATACTTACCCGAAAACAAAAGGCACGGATATTTCGTTCCATCTCTTCTCGGAGCTCCCACGTTGATTCTTCGACCTTGTGATTCCTCCATAGCACTCTAACCAACGCAATGCTTTTATTCCTTAACTCTTGCACTTTGGTATCAAGAATCCGAACCGGTCGTTCCTCATATGACATGTCAGGTTCTATATCCTCAGGTACCCTCGGTAACACGTGAGATGGATCATGCAAATACTTCCGAAGCATAGAAACATGAAGACGTTATGCAACCGGTCTAGAGAAGATGGCAACGCAAGTGATAAGCAAGAAGTCCCACTTTTCCCAAAATCTCAAACGGTCCTATAAACCTCGGAGCCAATTTACCCTTCTTCCCAAACCTTCGAATACCCACCTTCGGAGATACCTTCAAGAACACAAAGTCTCCGGTCTGAAAATTAAGATCCCGTCTTCGATGATCGGCATAGCTCTTTTGTCGACTCTGGGCTGTCTTCAATCGATCTCGAATAACTCTGACTTTCTCGACTGAATCCTGAATCAAATCAATACCCCATATCTTCGCTTCCCCGATCTCATCCCATACAAAGCCTCATAAGGAGCCATCTCGATGCTAGCCTGATAACTGTTATTATAGGAAAATTCCACTAAAGGTAAATGCATATCCCAAGAATCAGAAAAGTCTACCGAACAAGCTCGTAACATATCTTCTAAAATCTGAATAGTCTTCTCGGATTGACCGTCAGTCTGAGGGTGAAAAGCCGTACTGAATCTCAAATCTGTACCCAAAGCTTTCTGTAATGCCTTCCAAAATCTAGAAGTAAACCGCGGATCACGATCTGATACAATGTTAACCGGAACCCCATGTAATCTCACAATCTCATCAATATAAAGGGTCGCAAGCTTTTCCATCGAGTATCTAATACCAATCGGTAAGAAATGAGCAGACTTGGTCAGTCTATCCACGATTACCCAAACACTATCGTATCTCCTACGGGTACGAGGTAGCCCCGTAACAAATTCCATAGTCACATGTTCCCATTTCCACTCCGGAATCTCTAATGGCTGAAGTAGTCCTGCGGGTCTCTGATGCTCAGCTCTTACCTGTTGACAAGTTAAACACTTCGATACATACTCAGCTATTTCTCTCTTCATGTTGTTCCACCAGAAATGTTGCTTCAGATTTTGGTACATCTTCGTACTACCGGGATGAATAGTATATCTCGATTTATGACCCTCATCTAAAACTTGCCTCTTTATACTGTCAACATCGGGCACACACAAACATCCACAAAATGTTAACACTCCATTCGAACTGATAGAAAAATCCTCAAAGTTCTTCTCCTTCATTTTACTTATTATTCTTATTAACTCTGGATCTTCTTTCTGAGCCTCTTTTATTCTATGAATTAGGGTTGGAGATACCCTAATGTTCGCAAAAATAGCCCCATGTCTCGATTCACGAGGACACCAATCTCGAACATCCTCTAGCATTTTCCACTCTCGAACCATCATCGAAGCCACATAAGATTTTCTACTAATAGCATCGGCTACAACATTCGCCTTTCCCGGATGATAAGATATTTTACAATCATAATCCTTTAAAAGTTCCATCCATCTGCGCTGTCGGTTATTCAGTTCCTTCTGGGAGAAGAGATACTTCAAGCTCTTGTGATCCGTGAAAATCTCAAACTTTGCCCCGTAAAGGTAATGCTTCCACTTATGAAGAGCAAATACAATAGCTGTCAATTCCATGTCGTGAGTAGGATAATTCTGTTTACTCGGACTCAACTTCCTCGAAGCATACGCGATAACTTTCCCATTTTGCATTAAAACACAACCCAGGCCTTCCTTCGATGCATCACTATAAATCACTAGGTCATCGTTCCCATTAGGTAATGCTAATATCGGTGCAGTAGTCAACCTCTTCTTCAACTCTTCAAAACTGTTGTTACATTTTTCGGTCCACTCAAACGGAACATTCTTTCGGGTCAACTGAGTCATCGGTGTAGCAATCCGCGAAAACCCTTCTATAAACCTCCTGTAGTACCCGGCTAACCCCAGAAAACTCCTGATCTCAGTCACTGTCTCGGGTCTCTTCCAATCAACAATAGCTTCTATCTTCGAAGGATCCACAGTAATCCCATCTTTCGAAATAACATGACCCAGAAATGAAACTTTCTCGAGCCAAAATTCACACTTACTAAACTTCGCGAATAACTGTTCCTTTGCGAGTACTGATAAAACCGTCCTCAAATGTTGCTCGTGCTCTTCTCGAGATTTGGAATAAACAAGTATATCATCAATGAAGACCACTACGAACATATCAAGATAAGGATGGAAAATCCTTTTCATCAAGTCCATAAATACGGCAGGCGCGTTAGTCAACCCAAACGGCATAACTAAGAACTCATAGTGACCATATCGGGTGTGAAAAGCAGTCTTCGGAACGTCTTCCGATCGAATCTTCAACTGATGGTACCCACTCCTCAAATCAAGTTTAGAAAATACCATTGACCCTTGAAGTTGATCGAATAAATCATCAATATGCGGTAGAGGATATTTGTTCTTCACCGTTACCTGAATCAATTTCCTGTAATCAATACACAACCTCAACGAACCGTCTTTCTTCCTTACGAACAAAACCGGTGCTCCCCACGGTGAAACACTAGGCCGAATAAATCCTCTATCGAGCAACTCCTGTAACTGGACCTTAAATTCTTTCAACTCTGCTGGAGCCATTCTATAAGGTGCTTTCGAAATCGGAGCTGTACCTGGTAATAGATCTATACAAAACTCTATCTCTCTATCGGGTGGCATACTGTACTCTGAAGAGAAAACATCAGGAAATTCTCTAACTACCCGAACACTTTCCAAACCAGGTGATTCTTTCCTGGTATCCAGCACACTAGCCAAATAACCCTCACAACCACGATGCAACAATTTCCTAGCTTTCACATAAGAAATCATACGAATATTTCTACCCAAAGGAATAGTCTCAAAAACAAACTTAGGCACATTAGGAATAGAAAAAGTAACAACCTTCCTACGACAGTCAACTGAAGCATGATATTTGCTCAGCCAATCCATACCCAAAATAATGTCAAAATCTTGTATCGGAAGAACTACCAAGTCCGCACACAAGATATGACCACAAATAAGCACATCACAAGCACGAAACACTTTATCAGTTACCAAGCACTCTCCCATAGGAGTTGACACCTCTAGCACATAAGGTAAGGACTCAGATGAAGCATTTAGCAAAGAAGCAAAGTGCACAGATATGTATGAATGCGATGATCCTAGATCTACTAATGCACGAGCGCTCACACTAGACACAGAAACAATACCTCCTATCACTGAAGGATCATCGGTAGCCTGCTGTTGGTTCATAGCAAAAACTCTTCCTTGAACCTTAGGCTTCCCCGTTGCATCTCTCTTCTGACCTTGAGCAGTACCAGCTCCACTTCCCGATGGCTGACCCTTAAACCTCGGGCAATCCTTCACAAAGTGCCCCAACTGACCGCAATTAATACACTTCCCTTGCTTCTTCCAACACCGATCCTCCGAATGTCCTTCCCTCTGGCAATAAGAACAAAGTCTCTTATTCTGATTCTCTTGGTTCCCCGGAGTAGTACCCGGATTCCTTAGGATTGGTTGCCCTCTGAATTGAGATTGTCCTCCTGAATTACCTCCTCTGTTATCAACACGTGGAGGTGGTTGTGATCTGTTTTGACCTCCTTGTTTACCCGTGTTAACCACCTCAGTCTTTCTCTTGTGCTCCCCGATGTCTTGCTCTACCAAGTAAGCACGGTCCACAACATCCTGGAAAGTCTGAATCCTCTGAGCTATAAGCTGAGTCCTGATAGCTATCCTCAAGCCTCTGATAAACCTCATTGCCTTCTGCTCTTCAGTCCTCACAAGGTAGTCACAATATCTAGCTAATTCTGTGAACTTAGCTGAGTATTGAGCTACGGTCAACACGTTCTGCTCCAAGCTTAGGAACTCGATCTCCTTCCGGTTCTGATCAACCAAAGGAATGAAGTGTTCCTTAAATTTCCTCACAAACAACTCCCAAGTATACGGTACAAGAGTCGCATCCCAACTTTCCTTAAGTGCCTTCCACCAATGTTCAGCAGCTCTCACTAGCTTATAGGCCGCAAACCGAACTCTATCTTCATCCGTACAACCAAAGACGTCGTAGATCTTTTCCATCGCCTCTATCCACATTTCAGCCTTTTTCACATCAGGCTCACCATCGTACTCGACCGGTTTCAATTTCAAGAACTGCTCCAACCCATACCGTGGAGGTGGTGCTTGTTCCTCTCTCGGCCCTTGGTCATGAATTACTTTCATTGCCGCTTCAAACATACCCTGAAACATCGCACGATTTTCTTCCCGTATCTTATTATGATTCGGAGCCCCACTGGGACCTTCACCAGCTCTTCTTCTAGCCATTTTGAACAATTACCTGCATAAAACACCAACCGTTACTCACTCCGAACACTACTACCCTCCTAGGTCATGCTAGTCCACCTATACTTATACTTAGAGCTAAACCATAGCTCTGATACCAACTGTTGCGACCCCGACCCCGCGGGCCGGGAGCTCGCGAGCTGGACGTCGACTTAATAAATAAAACACTAAAATACTGAAGATAAAAATTCCTTTTGATACCAAAAGATGATAATACACGGTTTTAGAAATTCAAATCTTAACAACAATACTAAACCACTAGTATAAGCTCCACAAGCTTACACCAAAATACAAAATATTACAACTTCTTAATGACATCACAGTTTGGTAATACTATCCCAAAGGTTATACATTTAAGTAATGCAAACCGAACAACAACTTGCCCAAAAGTAACGATCACTCTCGACGTCCTCCTAGTGATCAGCTAGTCCTATTACTTTCCTCCTGGGGGGGAGGGGTTAAGGAAAAACAAAGATAAAAAGAAAGGGGGTGAGATAAATCTCAATAAGCGACTTATGCAACTACATGACATGTTAAGATGCAATAAACAATAATAAATCTCATATAGCACGTAGCAATTAACAGATACCAAATAGCAGCGGAAAAAAACAAGTTACAAAGGATATAAGCCAAGGTTTCCCAAACGGATAGAACAATCGCTGCGCAGCTTCAACCAAATCAACCAATCAACCAATATTCGTAGTAGCATAAACAGCTGAAGATAACAACCCCGGTACCGGTGCCATGAAACCCATAATAGTGACAAGGGGCAAATGACACAAAGTCATAACCCAAAACGAATAGCTAGAAATACTCACTCAAGGGAGCTAGCTCATCCCAACCAAGGCCATCCGGAAGGGGAAAGAAGGACCAATGGGCGATACTATACTGGACTTGGCTCGTGCCATTATAATATTATCCATTGCCTGACTCGAACACAAGTACCAACTGGACTTTAAACAAGCACATAGTAATAAATACTCGCTTGAAACAACAACGGGGCAATGATTCCAAAGTAGGGAACTATACAAAATAAATCAACATAAAGATGAACCAATCCAACAACACATAAAAAGTTATTCCAATATTCTCAAACAATACTTAGTTAAATTCCAAAACTCATTTGTTCACAAAGGGAACACTTTTAAACACTAGAGTATTCCACGATGTCCATCTAAGTCAACTAGAATAGTACTCCAAACCTAGACCAATTCTAAACGTTTTTGTGTTATGAAACACTTTCTGAGAGATTGACCTAATATGAACCTGAAACTCAATTAAATAAACCCACTCATCTCGAAGTACTCAAGGAGATCTTTAAAATGATAGTTTACACGCCTAAAACGGAGTCCGGATGAAGAAGTTATGACCTCCGGAGGATTGTACGAAAAACGGACAAACTGCAAAAGAAGAGAAATCTGGGCTGATCACGAGTCGTGCTGGGTAGCACGAGTCGTACAGCACGAGTCGTGCTGAGGAGCACGAGTCGTGCCAGAAGGAAAAATTGCCTATCTGCACGTGTGCTAGACTCGTGCTCACGGGTGGATAAACAGCACGAGTCGTGCCGTACAGCACGAGTCGTGCAGCACCGGAAAGTGCCCAGATCTTGCCCAGAAACAAGGAAACCATATGGGACAAATTTGTTTCCTTAAGAGAGTATTAATTTGGGACACCTAATGCCATCGGGGTTAGGTTATGACTAGTATACCAAAGTACCAAACAACATATAAACAACCCAATCCAAGAATGACCCAAATATCATATAATCACAAAAAGATGAACAAAATACCAATCATCTCTAAATTCAACCAAGAAGCAAAATATAGTAATCATAGCATTATATAAGCTTAGAATGAACATTTTTAGCATAAAAGGGGGAAAGCAACTTACTTGGAATTTATCAAAGATGACGGAATTCGAATTTTTTTTAGCTCTACACGATCCTAGCGACGATCTAAACATTTTTCATAAAATGAGCAATAAGAAACAATGAGAGGAAGATGATCAAAATAAAGGAAATGAAAGGGAGAATTCTTACCTTTTCTTGCAACAATGGAGAGAGAGAGAGAGAGAGAGAGAGAGATTGAATGTGTGTGTGTGTGCACAGGGAAGTGAGGGAGGAGGTGAGGGAGAGGGAGGGAGTAGTTGATTTATTTTTAAAATCTTACACCTAGGCCCCCTCTAGCCCTACTAACACATAAACCCATATTCCCCACTAACAACTAAGACCCAATAATTCTACACTAGCACAAATGATCAATTAAAATGCTAGGCATAAAAATATTATGGGATATAAATGCACACATAAATATTTAAATAGATAAATAAATAAGCAAATAAATAAATAAATAAATATTTACTACTAAGAAAATAGAGACGGGTTTTCGGGTCGTGACAAAAAGGGCCATCCATCTCCAAGCAAGAGAAAGAAGGAGATCGCCTCAAGAGTTCTTCCCAATAGCGCCATCCGCTCCCAACATAATGCTAAGCCGATTCCAAGAAAATTTGAGGCTTCACACCGAAAGGTCTCCACATCCCGCCATCTACAAACTGGATAAGCCCATGACATTTGGGGCTTAGCAATCTCTCAAAGCTTGGTATCAATGATCTTCTCTTGGGGTTTGCCCACGTCGACAACAAAAGACAGTTTATTTGAATGGGCTAAGAGTTGATTCATCTTGGGGCTTCATAAGCCACTCAAAGTTCAGCATTCGAGGGGCTTTACAGTCAGCAACCCCTTGGTATCTCGGCATCAATAGTCCTTTTGAAGCCCCATAAACGACAAATCTTTTGGGGCTAGACATCAATTTCGTTGGACACCACGGCAACAACGACATAATTCAAGCGAGACAATCCGGACTTTGATCGAACATGACTTGATCTTGGGTTGGCTTTACAAACACACAATGGTTAAAATGGTTCACCCACGAACTAAAAATAAAAATCTTTTTCTCTCATGTGTACATAGTCTTTCCCTTCTAATCTAAAAAAAAAAAAGATTTTCTTTTTCTTTTTCTCATTCTATGTGCAAAAGTATGTGCTCTACTTTGCTTTGCTCCTAGCTTCTCCTCCAGCATTCTCCATCATCCTTGAACTACGCTGGTCTGATTCCTTCCAAGGGATATGTAGGCAGCCTTTTGGCACGACCAACCCATCATCCGGAATACCATCTCGCCGACACTCCTTCAAAGGCAAGAACAATTCATCATCATCAACATCATCATTCTCCATCCAAAGCATGTACATTCTTCATCAAAAGCATCAGCATCCTTCAGCAATCCATCCCCAATCGAGCGGCAATGGTAAGTGAAGGTATGAACATCATCTCTTCTCTCTCATATAAAGTGCTTTCAAAAATCACATTGCACCACGAGCACAACATCTCTCTTCATTTCACACTTCATGCATTCTCTTGCACAAACACATATACCTGCCAAGCACACACATAACAGGTACCACCACGAAGTCAACAGCATCCGCTACTCAAGGCACTTCATCCCCAGCAGAAAATGGTCCACAGTCAACCATGCCCGCATCCCCACGATAAAGCCAACAGCAACTGCAGCTCTAGATAACAATTTGGTCCACAGTGATCCCGCAATTAGCAAGCAAACGGATCCCGCAATCAGCAAACGGATCCCGCACCAGCAAACGGATCCCGCAACCAGCAAACGGATCCCGCTTCAGCAAACGGATCCCGCACCAGCAAATGGATCCCGCACCAGCAAACGGATCCCGCACCAGCAAACGGACCCCGCATCAGCAAACGGATCCCGCTTCAGCAAGACGGATCCCGCCATATCCTTTCTATATCAATAAAGCCGCTCACACAGGGAGCGCACCCCCATCTTTCACAATTTCAAAATTCCCCTCTTTCTTTAAATTGCGGCTGTGGTGGGCCGCCTCAAGCCACCACACCTTTTTTAAAAAAAATTTAGTGGCCGTGGTGGGCCGCCTCAAGCCACCACAATTTTTTAAAATTTTGTGGCCGTGGTGGGCCGCCTCAAGCCACCACACCTTTTTAAAATTTTGTGGTCGTGGTGGGACGCCTCAAGCCACCACACCTTTTTAAAAAATTTTGTGGCCGTGGTGGGCCGCCTCAAGCCACCACACCCTTTCCATCCGCGAAAGCTGCTCACACAGGGAGCGCACCCCTATCCATCGGAAATTTCAAATTCATGTTTTATTGAGTCTTTGCTTTCTTTTGTCGATGTCCTCGGCGGTTGTCTTTCTTTCGTCGACGCATTTTGCTTCGCAATCCACGTCGTCGAGGGGCTCTGTAGACAGCCCGTCTTGGACCTCTCATGTCCCGATTGCATACACATTCTTTGTCTTCCTCTTTTCTGTTAAGTTTTGTTACTTTTCGTTAACTTTCGTTACTTTCTGTTAAGTTCCTGACTTACTCCGTTAGTCTTGGATTTGACTAAGTGTCAAAGTCAACCTCGAGTCATTGTTTCATTTATTTTCGTTGACTTTCGTGATGTTCGTTAAGTTTTTGGACTAATTCCGTTAGTTTTGGGGCTTAACTGCATAACGAGGTTAACATTTGGGCTAAAATATGAATTTTCTGAAGCTGGGATGCGAACGCCTTTGCCCTCCTTTGTGGGAGGCGTGCTCCTCCCATAGGGGGGGGGGTGGGAAGTGCGCGCTTCCCGCTTCCAGAATCTCAGATTTGGCCAAATTTCCCTCCTTTTCTGATTTGTAACCCCCAAGGCCATTATGCCTTGGCTTGATCCGGGGAAGGGCCATATTTGTGACCAAAAACACTTTCCTAACACCTATAAATACCTCTTCATTCCACCATGGAAAGGGAGGAAGAAAATAACTCAACACATTGATAAGTTTAATTTGAAACCAATTGGGCTCAGTGAAATGAATTTAAATGCTGGGCCAACAAAGTCATATTACTTGACAAATATTCTACAGTAAAATAATTTTGGCTGAATTTATGATTCTATCACAATAAATACAATCTGCCCAATATATGAATCCGGCCTAATTATATTTAGAAAACTAAATAATAGTGAAATAATTCAATAAAATGGGCCAACAAAATCTGATATAAACGAAAATGTTAAAATAATTATTTTACATAAAATAAAAGTGAATACTTGACGTAACTGAGCGAAAAAAATAAGATTTATGAATCATCCCAAAAATACTAGCCGATCTCTCAGATTATAGAACTGGGCCCTAATAAATTGGTGAGCCTGATACATAAATCTGACTATATTGGCTCATTTTTCTTAATCCACTATTCTTTCATTTATATACATATATATATATATATATATATAGGTGCTCAAATAAGAACCTAAATATCGTGAGAACCGTGAGAACCAATCATAACCATTAGATTAGAAAAAAAAAATCAAGGGTCCATATGTTAGATACAATTGATACACTTAGATACATTACAAAAAATTCGATATTACACTTGGATACAATAGGTTAATAATTATTGTATCTAAGTGTTGCACTTGGATACACTATGTTAAAAACTAATGTATCCAATTGTTTTTCGAAAATTAACTAATGTATCCAAGTGTATCCAATGTATCTAACATCTGGACCCTTGATTTTTTTTTTATCTAATGGTTATGATTGGTTCTCACGGTTCTCATATAAAATAGTTCTCACAGAAGTGCGACCCTATATATATATATATATATATATATATATATATATATATATATATATATATATATATATATATATATATATATATATTATTTTTATTTTTTTAAATTGGGCCAGATTTATAAATTGGGTCAAATTCATAAATGGGTCCAATTTCATAAATTGGGCCAAAATTATATTACTTTCGAATTTTTTAATATAATCAGACTAAAAATTATTTTTAAAGTAATTAGTTGCTGAACTTATTTAAGGTAATACATGGACTTATTTAAGGTAATACATAACTTGAGAGGAATAATTCATCATCAAACATAAAAATATTACTTAGAGAATCAAAAATTCATAAAACCTTCCTTACATGCCAATGAAATGTTGTCCAAAATGTGCATGTAACTGGAATTAATATTCCAGAATTAAAACCAAGCCGAATAAGGTCCAAAAACAGAAATAAAGTACTTGGTAAATGAAAAGTTTTTGATAGATTAAATCCTCTGCTTGCTAGTCCTTTTCAATTTTGACTGCCTTCAACTGCTTGAGATTACTTTTTGTTGTAGATCCACCGTCCTCGACCATAGTGCTAGTTGCCGTATCCTCAAAAAAGTCAGCACGCCTTTTCATTCCAGCATTGTTTGGCATTTTTTTCTTCGTTATCACTAACTGAGTCGCTAATCTGTAGGCAGGTTTTGTTATTTTAAAAAAAGAATAATGCTTGATTGGATTTTAACTACTTTTTGTGATGACTATAATAAAAATAATAGTACCTCAATTACTTCTTCACCAGCTTCTTTCAAGGCCTTCAGAACATCATCCCTTTTGACGAAAGAACTTGTCTCCATATATTTGTCAACAGTTTTCTTGTCATCAATAACTTGGTTAACTGAATAATGCTTCTCTTTACCTTCAAGATTTCCAGCTATCAAACTTATTCTGAAAATTGCAATTCTTCCTACCAAACCCAAAATTTCTCCAGGATAAAAAGAATAAGGCTCCTTTTCTTTCCATCGTTTGAAACATGCATTTAAAAAATATCGAATGTTTTTTTAACCATTACGGATGGTGGACTATATTTTCTAGAAAGCTTACTATATCATTACCTTCACATGACACTCTTTCAAGTCCTGTGCTTTTACCAATTAAAGTTTCACATGCACTATTCCACAACATAAAAGTGCCATGTTCATTCCCATAAATAATAGAAACTTTAACTTTGTATCTCGGGGTAGCATTTCTTTCCACTTTTCCGCAAGGTGTACAAACAAAACCTGAAGGTTGAGCGTCTAACTTTCTTTTACAATTATGGCAAGCCGGAAAATTCCACTTTCCTAGCACAAAAACTTCTGAAATCTGCCCAACTACCCAATAAAATCCCACCAATATTTAACAACAATGTTAATTTGTAAAATTTATAGAATGACATTAGTAAAGTAACTATATTTGACAAATTCATATTACCTGTTCACACTTCTTTAGCTCCGCAACGTTTAGAACTTCAGCAGTACCATTTTCAAGATCATTAACACCGAACGTACTCGTTGTTGCAGATATCTCACTGATTTTTTGGGATGAGACTGAATCATCAATGAACATCCTACAATATTATGCAAATATATGAATCTTAGAATAATTTGCTAATTAAATACCATAAAAAGATATTATCATCTGAAACTTACCTTTTAAGCTCCTCCATCTCAGGTGTCACTACTACATTTTTTAGCAAATGCAACCCATTTAATGCAACAATTTGAGAATGGCGTTGCATTATTTCATCTAATACAACGGTTTATTTGTGTTATTGTAACGACTTTTGTCAATGCGTTGCCTTAAGTTACTTGACGTTGCATTAGATTCTTCTAATGCAAAGGCTCAGTTACTACCGTTGCACTTGCTACAACTAATGCAAGCCCTTCAAAAATGCCGTTGCATTTGATAGGTAAGGTTCAATTATATTTTAAGGCGGGCTAAGGAATTTACTTTCCCACCTTTTTTTCCCGAAAAAAATCAAAGCCCGAGAACCGCTCCATTGTTTATTATTTGTTGTTTGCGCTAAATTAGTACTAATTTTTCTGCTGTTTTTATCTTGACTCCTAAATATTTCCAATTTGCCCCCCCTGGAAATTTACTATTGACCCCTTGAAAATTAAAATGACTCATTCATATATATAGTGGTGTTCCAGCAACATTGTTTATTATTTGAGGTAATTTGCTTTTGCAGAGAAGAAGAGACGCTAACAACAAGCCCGAAGAAATCACGAAGCTCCAAGCCTCCAACGCCACGCCGCCACCGTCCTCGGTATAATCTCTATTTCATCATGTCACCGTCTCTCACTCTTTCCCAATTCTCCATTCTCAAATATTAAATTTCTATGCCCCTAATAAATCTAGGGGTTTTTTTTTTTTTAACTGGAAGCCCCCTTTTAAATTCTCATGAAATTGGAAACCCAAACCCCTTCCATTCCCCTGTCAATTGCCTTCTTGTTGTACTCTTTGGTTATCAATTGCTATCATGATATACTTTTTGGTTATTCACTTTCTCGTAGTTTCGTTCTATAGTTTGTGAGACTATGTAGTATTGGAGATTGCAATTAACTATGTTTCTTTGAAATTGTTATACTGCTTGCTTGGTTAATCAATTAAATAGTTGTATATTGGAGAGAGTTTTCTTTTGTTTTCATTTGAATCTCTAATTCGATGGCTGAATATACCTTCTTGTAGAGCTCTAGGTTTTCTTGATGAATCATGCTCCCGTGTGGCAGTAGCAGTACAGTACAACTATTTCTTGTTTACAGTCAAGTGTGTGTGTGTGTGTATCCAAATATATATATATATATATATATATATATAGGGTCGCGCTCCTGTGAGAACCATTTTATATGAAAACCGTGAGAACCAATCATAACTAGGGATGGCCAAACCGGACCGGAACCGTAAAACCGGACCGGAACCGTAAAACCGGACCGGAACCGAACAAACCGGAACCGCAAGGCATCCGGGCCGGTTCAGGGTCACATAAATGGCGAACCGGACCTGAACCGGAACCAAAACCGTACCGAAAATCCCTTGTTTTTCAATAATTTTAAAGGGGGGGACCGGAACCGGAGCCTAACCGGAACTGGATTGTGCCAACCGGGGTAAGCGCGGGCCGGTTCAGGGTCACATATATGGAAAACCGGAACCGGGCCCGGAACCGGTTTTGGCCATCCCTAATCATAACCCTTATATTAGAAAAAAAAAATCAAGGGTTCAGATGTTAGATACATTGGATACACTTGGATACATTAGTTAATTTTCGAAAAATAATTGGATACATTAGTTTTTAACATAGTGTATCCAAGTGCAACACTTAGATACAATACTTATTAACCTATTGTATCCAAGTGTAATATCAAATTTTTTGTAATGTATCTAACTGTATCAATTGTATCTAACATATGGACCATTTATTTTTTTTCTAATCTAATAGTTATGATTGGTTCTTACGGTTCTCACGATATTTAGGTTCTTATTTGAGCACCTACCTACCTATATATATATATATATATATATATATATATGTGTGTGTGTGTGTGTGTATATATATATATGTGTGTGTATATATATATATATATATGTGTGTGTATATAGATATATATATATATATATATGTGTGTGTGTGTATATATATATATATATATATATATATATATATATATATCACTAAAAGGGACCAATAAATCACTAAAAGGGATGCTTATATGAGAGAAAGGGAGGGGTTCTAGCTTTGATTACATGAGTGTATATATATATATATATATATATATATATATATATACACACACATATAGGGTCGCGCTCCTGTGAGAACCATTTTATATGAGAACCGTGAGAACCAATCATAACCATTAGATTAGAAAAACAAAATCAAGGGTCCAGATGTTAGATACATTGGATACACTTGGATACATTAGTTAATTTTCGAAAAACAATTGGATACATTAGTTTTTAACATAGTGTATCCAGGTGAAACACTTAGATACAATATTTATTAACCTATTGTACCCAAGTGTAATATCGAATTTTTTGTAATGTATCTAAGTGTATCAATTGTATCTAACATATGGACCCTTGATTTTTCTTCTAATCTAATGGTTATGATTGGTTCTCACGGTTCTCACGATATTTAGGTTCTCACTTGAGCACCTACCAATACATATGTATTGGTAGGTGCTCAAGTGAGAACCTAAATATCGTGAGAACCGTGAGAACCAATCATAACCATTAGATTAGAAGAAAAATCAAGGGTCCATATGTTAGATACAATTGATACACTTAGATACATTACAAAAAATTCGATATTACACTTGGGTACAATAGGTTAATAAATATTGTATCTAAGTGTTTCACCTGGATACACTATGTTAAAAACTAATGTATCCAATTGTTTTTCGAAAATTAACTAATGTATCCAAGTGTATCCAATGTATCTAACATCTGGACCCTTGATTTTGTTTTTCTAATCTAATGGTTATGATTGGTTCTCACGGTTCTCATATAAAATGGTTCTCACAGGAGCGCGACCCTATATGTGTGTGTGTATATATATATATATATATACACACTCATGTAATCAAAGCTAGAACCCCTCCCTCTCTCTCATATAAGCATCCCTTTTAGTGATTTATTGGTTCCTTTTATTTGATCTTTCTCTCAGATAATCATCATCCTGATTTTTAATCTTGGGCTCTCTTATGAAATCTATTTCATAGACCCAAAAATTGATTTCAAACTGAAATCTATTTAATGGACCCAAAAAATTTTGGGATCTCATCAAATGCTTGTCGGTGCCGTCTTGTCCTCAATACAAAATAGTAGTAAAGTGATTCGAGCTCCTTAAGACTACCAGCTAGATGCTTCATCTCCAATTCTACACAAAATTCAATCTGCTTGGGCTCTGTTTTCTGCTCTATGACCATTAGGGATGCTTATCCTAGCAGCCGGACAGTACCTGTTGGTTATGATTTAAATACCTGTTGGTTATGATTTAAATATTTAATTATAATTCTAGAGAGAAACCTTTTATCATTTTTTTTTATGTTCACTACTGCTAGTTGAGTGATTGAACAACTATGGCAAGGCACAATTCGAGCTACCATGTTGCTGATGTAATCTCCTTGTTCTTTACTCTTTAGTTGTGTGAACAATAAATCCTATGATCAAACCAAACCAAGTGACATGGTAACTTGTTTACCATTTACCAAACAGTGCAATCTAACCATACAAGCTATGTATGTGAAACTAGTTTCTAAATGAAATTATGGAATAGTTAATTTATCTTTTAAATTTATACGCTAATATAAACTCGATGTAAATAAAAGTAGTATACCGGTGATTCTATTGCAAGCTCTCTAACTGTTGTTTAAATAAATATGTCATTATAGACAAGTCACAGAAAAAATAAATAAATTTGTGTATCATTTGTCATTTTTTCGCTACAAATTTTACCTGTTTCAAGAGCCTATGTTTTAGCACTAATAATGGAGTGCTAATTTTTTTCTTGTTCCTGCTCATTAGTAAAAAAACTACAATTGCTAAAAGATATTAGTAATAATACCTATCTACTTGAATTATACACTTTTTAGTATACTTCTTTGATTGAATATGTTTGATAAGTACTCTAATATATTTTCATATTTGTTTTAATGTAGTAGCTCAAATGAGAACCTAAATATCGTGAGAACCGTGAGAACCAATCATAACCATTAGATTAGAAGAAAAATCAAGGGTCCATATGTTAGATACAATTGATACACTTTGATACATTACAAAAAATTCGATATTACACTTGGATACAATAGGTTAATAAATATTGTATCTAAGTGTTTCACTTGGATACACTATGTTAAAAACTAATGTATCCAATTGTTTTTCGAAAATTAACTAATGTATCCAAGTGTATCCAATGTATCTAACATCTGGACCCTTGATTTGTTTTTCTAATCTAATGGTTATGATTGGTTCTCACGGTTCTCATATAAAATGGTTCTCACAGGAGCGCGACCCTATATGTGTGTGTGTATATATATATATATATATATACACACTCATGTAATCAAAGCTAGAAACCCCTCCCTCTCTCTCATATAAGCATCCCTTTTAGTGATTTATTGGTTCCTTTTATTTGATCTTTCTCTCAGATAATCATCATCCTGATTTTAATCTTGGGCTCTCTTATGAAATCTATTTCATAGACCAAAAATTGATTTCAAACTGAAATCTATTTAATGGACCCAAAAAATTTTGGGATCTCATCAAATGCTTGTCGGTGCCGTCTTGTCCTCAATACAAAATAGTAGTAAAGTGATTCGAGCTCCTTAAGACTACCAGCTAGATGCTTCATCTCCAATTCTACACAAATTCAATCTGCTTGGGCTCTGTTTTCTGCTCTATGACCATTAGGGATGCTTATCCTAGCAGCCGGACAGTACCTGTTGGTTATGATTTAAATACCTGTTGGTTATGATTTAAATATTTAATTATAATTCTAGAGAGAAACCTTTTATCATTTTTTTTTATGTTCACTACTGCTAGTTGAGTGATTGAACAACTATGGCAAGGCACAATTCGAGCTACCATGTTGCTGATGTAATCTCCTTGTTCTTTACTCTTTAGTTGTGTGAACAATAAATCCTATGATCAAACCAAACCAAGTGACATGGTAACTTGTTTACCATTTACCAAACAGTGCAATCTAACCATACAAGCTATGTATGTGAAACTAGTTTCTAAATGAAATTATGGAATAGTTAATTTATCTTTTAAATTTATACGCTAATATAAACTCGATGTAAATAAAAGTAGTATACCGGTGATTCTATTGCAAGCTCTCTAACTGTTGTTTAAATAAATATGTCATTATAGACAAGTCACAGAAAAAATAAATAAATTTGTGTATCATTTGTCATTTTTTCGCTACAAATTTTACCTGTTTCAAGAGCCTATGTTTTAGCACTAATAATGGAGTGCTAATTTTTTTCTTGTTCCTGCTCATTAGTAAAAAAACTACAATTGCTAAAAGATATTAGTAATAATACCTATCTACTTGAATTATACACTTTTTAGTATACTTCTTTGATTGAATATGTTTGATAAGTACTCTAATATATTTTCATATTTGTTTTAATGTAGTAGCTCAAATGAGAACCTAAATATCGTGAGAACCGTGAGAACCAATCATAACCATTAGATTAGAAGAAAAATCAAGGGTCCATATGTTAGATACAATTGATACACTTAGATACATTACAAAAAATTCGATATTACACTTGGATACAATAGGTTAATAAATATTGTATCTAAGTGTTTCACTTGGATACACTATGTTAAAAACTAATGTATCCAATTGTTTTTCGAAAATTAACTAATGTATCCAAGTGTATCCAATGTATCTAACATCTGGACCCTTGATTTTGTTTTTCTATCTAATGGTTATGATTGGTTCTCACGGTTCTCATATAAAATGGTTCTCACAGGAGCGCGACCCTATATGTGTGTGTGTATATATATATATATATATATACACACTCATGTAATCAAAGCTAGAACCCCTCCCTCTCTCTCATATAAGCATCCCTTTTAGTGATTTATTGGTTCCTTTTATTTGATCTTTCTCTCAGATAATCATCATCCTGATTTTTAATCTTGGGCTCTCTTATGAAATCTATTTCATAGACCCAAAAATTGATTTCAAACTGAAATCTATTTAATGGACCCAAAAAATTTTGGGATCTCATCAAATGCTTGTCGGTGCCGGCTTGTCCTCAATACAAAATAGTAGTAAAGTGATTCGAGCTCCTTAAGACTACCAGCTAGATGCTTCATCTCCAATTCTACACAAATTCAATCTGCTTGGGCTCTGTTTTCTGCTCTATGACCATTAGGGATGCTTATCCTAGCAGCCGGACAGTACCTGTTGGTTATGATTTAAATACCTGTGGTTATGATTTAAATATTTAATTATAATTCTAGAGAGAAACCTTTTATCATTTTTTTTTTATGTTCACTACTACTAGTTGAGTGATTGAACAACTATGGCAAGGCACAATTCGAGCTACCATGTTGCTGATGTAATCTCCTTGTTCTTTACTCTTTAGTTGTGTGAACAATAAATCCTATGATCAAACAAACCAAGTGACATGGTAACTTGTTTACCATTTACCAAACAGTGCAATCTAACCATACAAGCTATGTATGTGAAACTAGTTTCTAAATGAAATTATGTAATAGTTAATTTATCTTTTAAATTTATACGCTAATATAAACTCGATGTAAATAAAAGTAGTATACCGGTGATTCTATTGCAAGCTCTCTAACTGTTGTTTAAATAAATATGTCATTATAGACAAGTCACAGAAAAAATAAATAAATTTGTGTATCATTTGTCATTTTTTCGCTACAAATTTACCTGTTTCAAGAGCCTATGTTTTAGCACTAATAATGGAGTGCTAATTTTTTTCTTGTTCCTGCTCATTAGTCAAAAAACTACAATTGCTAAAAGATATTAGTAATAATACCTATCTACTTGAATTATACACTTTTTAGTATACTTCTTTGATTGAATATGTTTGATAAGTACTCTAATATATTTTCATATTTGTTTTAATGTAGTAGCTTTTGATTAGAGTAATTTTTATTTATTGTTACCTTGGAGATATGGCTAGTGGAATTAAGGAGTGGTGGATGGCTCCTAGATGGAGTGAGGAATATAAACGAGGAGTCAGTGAATATATTGAAAAGGCCTTTTCTACCAAGTCTCAAGGAAATCAGTGAACAAAATGGGCAGCTTGGTGAGACAGTTAATCAGGTACTTTCTTTGTTATTATTACTGAATTTGTGCGCTATTGTGTCACCCATATTTTTTTTCTCATCGTGTTTGCCCTGGTATCTTTTGGTTATTGGAATCTATGTTTACACTATGATGAGTTTGTGATGTTCGCATATATCAGTATTTATGTGTGCTTGTGCTCACATGTATATACAAAATAAGATATATTCTTAACACATTACTATATAAAGATATATTTAAGAATATGTAATTTCCACTAATAATTGGAGCTTAAAGTATGCAAATCATAAATTGGGTAATCAATTTTTTTGGTGTTGTTTATGGAATGCTTAAATCGAGTTTATGTCCAGAGCTGGATGCATATGTTATGCTTAAAGTCAATAGCACAAAACAGGTTGCTGGTATTTGTTAAGACAGAAGGTCTAAGTTGTACATTTAGAATTGAGCAAGTTTTTAGTTTTACTGGGTAGTTAGGATGAAAAATTTAGATGCTTGGGTAGTCCGAATAGCACCTATACGCACCTCAAATTTTACCTTTAGGTTTATCACTTTCTCAACTGTAATGATAAGAGTTATGGTTGCTGTGTATAATTTTTGAAGAAGAAAACCTAAAATGAAGGGACTTAGAACAAGGAGTACTAAAATCCCCTAAAGTAATTAGAGAAATTATTAAACCTGAAGGGAAACACTAGTGTATCACTGACTTCGTTTCGCATGCATAGAGATTTTCTTAAAATAGTACTCCCTCCGTACCGAAATGAACGCGCAAAAAACCATTATATCTCCGTCTCAAAATGAATGTTCAAAAACTTTCAAATCTGTTGTTGCTCAAGAGCAATTTGAAACTTTTTTGGACATTCATATTCATTTTGGACGGAGAGGTAGTAGCAAATTTTAAACCAGTTGGCATATAGAAGATGGACTTGTAACTAATTTGCTCAAATAAAAGTTATCAATTTCTTATGGATGGTGGGTATGTATTCTGGATGCTACCGGGCCTTTGCTTGAACACAACATCGTTGATTCATTAGCACCAAAATTAGATACCTACAAATGAAAGTTACTAATTTGTTATCCTGGGTATGAATTCAGGCTTTTATTTTTCTTGTTATTTAAACTGTGTAGTAGTGATACATGAAACAACTGACTATTGCTTAGACAATAATGAAACCTAATAATACATATTATGGATTCTGCAATTACATAGTAGTCATTTACAGTTTTACGTTGCATTGTTGTGGGAAGTGAGCAGATTTATGGATCTAGATTGTATTCAAATTCAATAATATTATGCCTCTGATGGTGCTAGTTTGTACTTCTGTTTTCTTTCCCCAAGTTTCAGCTGCTGGAGTCCCATGGTCTGGAATATGGTTTCTTGATGATTATTATCTTATGTTTCATGATTTTAATTTGTAGGTACGTGGTGTACTAAATGGATCAGAAGTATAGCAATCCAACAAATGAGAAAGCCGGGGCTCTTTTTGGTTTTTGCAGTATTTTGCGACTTCTAGCTAAGTTAGATTTGTTATAGAAAGTAGGAACATTTGTTTAGTGAATACTTTTTTTGTTATGTGTCTTTTGGACGTGAAACTTGTAATGTTACCTTTTATGTCAATTGAATTTTTTTTTTTTATTATCATTGTTTGTTGAATGATTTATTTGTGTATTATCATTATTATGAATAAATTATTATTATTAAATTATATATGGATTAGCTGCCTATATACCTTCTTTTTTTTACAATGGCGTTGCATTAGGTGCCTATATCGTACTTCTGACAATGGTGTTGCATTAATTGTGAACCGTTGCATTATAATAACGACCCTTGTAAAAGTGATCGTTGCATTAGTTAATAAGTGTTGCATTAGTAGTGAACCGTTGCATTTTGGCACCGTTGCATTAGATATTGATATAATGCAACGGTTAGGCACAAGCATTGCATTAGAACACTTTCTCATTGCATAAGACCTAATGCAAGGCAAGCGGATGCAATGATTGAACGTTGTTGCATTAGAGCTAATGCAACATGTATTGGCCACTATGGCAACGAATTTGAGCATTGCATTAGGCTTGAAATGTAGTAGTGTGTAATGCAATGAACATGTATCTGAGTTGCATAATAGGAGTTCGACAAAGACACTTTTCCTGGAAGGTTATATTAATATGATTTTGCAATGTTAATATAGTTTATGATTTGCGTATTTAAATATAAATATCTCTTACTGATTAAATGTACCTTGATATGATCTTAACTTCATCATTTGTAGCAACACTATGAGGGGACCATCACTTGCTGTGTCAATATGTTTCAAAATCTCATCTACGTAAATCCCCCAAAGCGTGCAACTCAACTTGATTTTGCTGCCATTTTACCATTCCATTCATTTACATATTAAAATATCATTTATTTATTTTTCTTTGTTGCAGGGAAAAATATGGATATGTAAAACACACAATCAAAATGCAATAACACTATCAAAATGCAATAACACTGCTGTTTGAGGTTCATAATGATAAAAACAAATGGCAAAAAAGTCAGGTAAGAATGTTTTATGTTTAGAAAACATAGCTGCTCTTGTATAAGTTAAATGCCTAATTACTTTTTATAACAATTTTAACTCAAATAATATTAGAATATTAACCATTAACAAAAATACAAAACCTGTTATCTTCTAATTCGATTTCAACGAATCTAGCTCCGGGGCTTGTTCTATTAGCATGTTGATGTTTTAATGTTCCCTTTCCCACAACCTTTGCCATTACATCTGCACATGTCAAAAAATAAATAAATCAAGTATTAGTTTTTTTTTATATAGATATACTACCTCCGTCACGGACTAAGGTTCTTAGTTTGATATATACCTATCAAGTGATGTCTTGCAACATTTTCAATGGCCATTATTTCTGAAAATGACATTAAGTTGAATATATGATTTCTTGAGAAGTCTTTGTCACCCAGTGTCACTGCATTTGTAGCAGCCATGAAAACCATCTTGTATTGATGTGAAGTTATCTTGAAATTGCCACGGTTATCCACTACATACACATTCGAGATGGAGTAAACTCCATGTTCCTTCACCTTGTCTTCAAACTTTTTTATGAAAGCACTTGGTATAGTCGCCTGTAATCTTTCACCCTATATAGTTCAACATTTCAACACAGAATGTCTATTAACAAAAAACGACAAAAAGAAAAAAAGTTGAGTTCTTACCATTGAATCTATTAGAATTAGCTCATGTGAATGAGGAAGACCCACGTCATTATCTACAGGTATTTCATATTTTCGTGCTACTCTGACTTTCACTAACCAATCAGCTCTTCCTTTTTACAGCTCAGTGAAGTTTGGAATAGTGTTCACCATTCTCTTTTCCTTTGTAATGTATTAGGAATGTAAGATTTCAGCTGTGTAAAGAGTGGTGAAGTTACAATGGAGTGAAATCAGTCACTTAAAAGAGTTATAAACTGTCCTTTCGGATACCAGTGACTTTCCGAATTTCTGGATGTCTTTATTCTTTTTTTAACCAGCTTGTTTAATTAATCAAGGACTGTAAAATAATATTTTTAGTCTTTAAACAGCTCAACAACTCATCATATTCCGTCTGTTCATATTTCTCATTTTTGTTTAATAGTATTGAGTTATATTTTTTTTTTATGGTAAATTGTAAAAATCTGGACTTTCATTTTGTTAGTATTAATTCAATGTAATTAGTAGTTCGAAAATTGTAGTTAGCTGAATGGAAATAGGGCCATAATTCTTTATTTTGAAAATTGCAATAATGAATGCTGGAAAAATGGTTCAGTTACTGCATTTAATGGTTTTTTTTTTTAAATGTAACTGCATGTGCCCACGGTGCTCTAGATGATATTAATGTTATGTGTGAATCTCTTCTGCTACATTAGTAAATACAAGGGCATTTTTGGTATATCTATAGATTAAAGTAGTGTACTATGTAAATCAGATGACAGGCTAATGAATTTGACCAATTTTCTGTCCTGGTTCATGTTTAGGCGGGAAAAAGTAGGTGTGATGAAGTGCTTTGCACTTCATCTTTTATTTAGTGATAGATAAGACTAGTTACCTTCAAGCCCCCACTTCTTTTGCATAAAACAACCAACAAATAATAACCAGCAACCAAACATAAATAATATGCTTCTATTTTCCCATCACTCTATATACAATATAATAAAATAATGTATGATTTTAAAAGGTAGAGAATCTATATGAAATTTTAATTTAGTGGCTTGAAAACATATTGATCAATCTTTTTTTATTACGAACATGTTTATGCCAAATAACTAAAAACAAAATATTATATAAATTTGAAATTTGGTTTTTTGATCAATAGAAAATTAAAAAAATCATTTCAATAAGAGCTAGTAACATAATTGTGAGAAATAGAAGTAAGTTTGTTTTATAGTTATGGGGTAGTTGTAGTGTTATAACTTCAACATTTATTACATTTTAAAAGGTGAGAGAATGTATATGGTCAAAATTGTAGCTAGAGGGAGATTTGAGCGGGGAAAAACTCTAGGGAATGCTATACACTTCAACTATAGTGATAGATTAAGGAAGAAAAATAATCACTTTCGTGTACAGTTTTACCGATATACAACTATCATGTTATACTAGGGCAAATAATAAATTAGTGTATGAAGTTTGGGGTATGTTTGTACAAAAGGTCTGATGCTTTAAACTCGTAGACCACGGTCGAAAAAAATGACAAAATTTAGTAATTAGTCCTTTTCGACAGAAAATATAAGCTTTTTAAGTTGAATCAACATGTGTCGTGTATATTTGGACTTAGCTTTAAGTAAATGTGAGTACTATTTAAGGGGTAAAATGAATGTTTAAAATTTAAATCTAAAAGATGTTTTCACTAAAATGCTTTCTTCTTGAAATTACTTTATTTTTTGAAAAATAATTTCATATACTTTTTTGAAAATATAATTTACTAAATTATTTTTATTTTTAAAGGGGATCAATACATTTCCATATTCCCCCTAGTGACTCTAACTTGGAACTATGGTATCAAGTGATGCATGCCTACCACTATGCTACAACCTTTTTGTCGAGAGAGGCGTATCTACCACTACGCTACAACCTTTTTTCCAATAAAATACAAACTCACCATTTCCAATGAAATTAAGAAAATGTTTTTTTCATGAATACTTGATCAGATTTTTCATGATTTAAGTTACGACAAACTGTATTTTAGGGTCCAAAGTCTGGAGGCATTCACAATTTGAGCCTAATGTTCTAGTTTGGTCAATTTAGGGTCTAAAGTTACGAAATTTTGTCATGTTATGATTGTTTTGGTAATTATAACTTCAAATAACCTCAGTTAATTCGCATGAGCAAGACACATGATGATGATTTAACGATTTCGTCGAAAATCCCTACCATGACAAAAAAAAAAAAAAAAAAAAAAAAAAAAAACTTTGAACTCTAAATTGATCAAATAAAATATCATGGCCCAAATTGTGAATACCCTAAAACTGTAGACCCTAAAATGTAATTTGCCGTTGAAGTTTTATTTAGGGACTTTGAGTTATTGATTTAGGATTCCATGTACAAAATAGTGACTGAGCCACCCTTGCGAATGATATTAAGAAAACAATTAACCAAGATTTTCATGTAATTGGGGTCACTTCACCTGGACGGAGATTACTCATACCAAAATTTGCTCTTCATTTTTCACCAATGCGAGCCACGTATACCATTTCTTTAATCATTGTTGATATTAATTTAATTTTGAGTGTATCCAATTTATACCAAATTAATTATGGCCGTCCTATTAACAAAAGGACGTTTAACCAATAGCACTCTAAATGATGATTGGAGTCGCTCTTTGTGGGACTGGATAAAATCAAATATGGCAGACAAAACTCTCTATGAGGACATCCCTCCCTTGGTATATCATCTTTGTTTCCACTCTTTGGTTCATTTGGAAAGATCCAAACAAAGAAATTTTTGAACAAAAAGTTGATGTCCCTCTGATCACAAGAAAGAAAAATACTGCATTATGCAAGGGAAGTTTCACAGCTTTCTCCATTAATACTACCCCCAAATGTAAAGAAATGAGGTTAATTTCTGGTCTCCCCCTCGTGCAGGTATCACTAAATTAAACACAGACCAAAGTGTTAAGGATGGAGGAAAAAAGATGCGGCTATGGTGGCATTTTCCGGGACACTAACGGAAAATGGATGGGAAGCTACTATGGCAAGCTCAATGTTTGTACCGGTATGGAAGCGGAACTACATGCAATCCTAGTTGGACTGGAGGTACTCAGCACAATGTGGCATTTGAAACTGATTCCCTCTCTGCAGTGGGACTAGCAGACGGTCCTAAAGACGAAAGCCACCCTTTGGCAGCACTCATGGGAGACATCCAAGCTCTCATTCGAACTACAGGCTGCTCAATTCAACACTCATTTAGAGAGGGCAATTTCTGTGCTGACAACCTGGCTAACAAGGGCGCTGACCAAGACCTAAGCTTCGTTCGAATGACTGCTCCAAATGAAGAACTTAAGGAGCTCCTCCTGGCGGATTATATGCGCAAGACAACCCCTAGATTCTTGTTTGTTTGTTTTTCTATTAAACTTAGGATGAAAAATAAATTCTATTTGAATTCATTTTTGTTTCTCATATACTGTATTAAAAAATAATGAAAGAATGAATTAAGGTTGGGAACCATTTCTTACTATATTGTGTTTCCAATTTAGAGTTCATGTCTTGAAAGTTGAAGCCATGGTTTTGTTATTGCCATCTGCACAGTCCCTCTTATTATACTCCTGGCGACAATGGTTTGTCCTTGCGACCATAATGACCCTCTCACAGGCAATCAAATCAAACAGATGACAAAAGAAATCAAGAAAGCGAGCCTTTGATATGAAGTGGATTTTCAAGATTAAATACAAGTTAGATGGAAGCATAGATAAATATGAAGCACAACTCGTCGCAAAAAAATTTCACACAAATCAAAAGGCATTGATTTCCATGAGACCTTTTGGTCAAAGTTCATTTATATTGACCATCAAAAATCAAATGAGACTATCTTTCCAATGACGGAGGCTGCATGCAAATGCTAACAACAACTACAAGCTTGAGGCAACCAGAAAAGGTGACATCATTTTCCTACCAAGTTTACCCATAATAATTTTGGTAGAAAAAGTAAAAAAGCAGATAGGAATTATCCTGACATCTTTGGAATCACAACATTCTTACTAATCCTCAATAACATAGTTTGTCACCATTTTGAGGAAAGTTACTAACATCTTTAGCATAGCATATATCAGATCCTGGCATATTAGGTCTGCCATTGCCGGACACACGAATTTAATGTTTTCAGACAGGCAGAAGGAGAGTTTTTCATGGACGGCCAACTAATTTAGCAACTTAAGATACGTTTAGACGTGTTCAGAGAAACTTACGATTATCGTGAATGGTAAAAAAAAAAAAAAATAGCGAAAATAGATAACAAAAAGGAAACGTTTACAATAAGAAGCTTATGGTTTAAAGGCTAAGATATCAATTATGCATAGTTGGAAGAGTAGTTTTGAAGATCCAACTTGCATAATTCTCAACAGGATTTTGATACACATTTGACAATAGCACTCCCAACATTGCCTCAGATCCATCATGTCCTCAACTTAAACGAATAGATATTAAACGCTGGAAATCAAATACAACTCAGAGCCATGTCTCCAAGAATGTATCATTATTGTTTGTAACATACATGAATTCCAAGAACGAGAACAAGTACTTACTACAACATTTATCTTTTTTTCTAACATTTTTGGGGCTTTTCTTTCAAGTACTTATATTCATACATCTCTTATAGTAAAAGTTAACTTGCTGAGTCCATGTTAAACACATATGTATAGCACAATAAGTATCAAGAACTACCATAATGGCGATGGAAGGTGTTTTGTTAAAGATATTAACAAAACAGTTTTACTTCCATCACCACCTACCCTCTTCTTCCTTTGTCTTTCATCATTCCCTCACCCTTTCTCCTTCTCACTTCCCATCCTTAATTATCAAAAGGGCAATTGTGAAAGTTCAACGATATTAACACCCCCACCCATTATGACACTCTTTATAAGACAAACAAAAATGGTAAGTGAAAAATCTTTCCGAGACAAAGGGAGTAGTTTGATAAACCTTTAGGGTTTTGGTTTACATCTATTCTAAACCAAGTGATGGCCATTAACATTGTGTGTGCCAGAGTCAGAGAGAATCTGTGAGATCCACAAGAGAGCATAAGACAATGGTAGGCCTTTGGGGTGCCCGTTGGGGCATTCCATGGATGGTCGGATGTATGCCTAGGAGTTATATGTGTAACGGTGTGTTGACATGGAGAAAGTGATGACTCTATAGAAATAGTGCCTGGGCTTTATTGTAAACATGATAAATTGTGATTCTGGCTTGGTATGCCCCTAGATGTAGTTCGTTCGTGTGACAAAGTTGGTGAACAAATATCGTGCTCTTTCTTGTTTATTGTTTTCATATGGATTCATGTATGTATGTGTTTCTTCCCGTGTGCACCTAGTATGGGAGAGCTCCTCGTAAGGGACCCAAATCCTTAACAAGCTGCATATTGGTAGCCTTCCAGCCAAAAATCTATTACATCTCGGTTCTTAACAAATGACCTTAGAGCACATGTTTGCTAAAACATCTTTTTAAGATATTAATTTATGCGTGTGGTCCTCCTATTAATAAGTACTAGCTTGTGCCTTTGTTCGACTAATAAAACCCTACTTTACATGTGTACCGAGCTCACTATTGTCTTTCAGAGGTTAAAATGAAAAATATGGCAACTTCTATGACTTATTCCACTTTCATCTTATTCTGCAGCAGCCTCCTTCACTCCAATGAAAGTACAAGGTTAAAAGGGAACTAGTGCAATCTATATAGCCTGTAATTCTTCAACGTGGGGTTTTATGATCTTGTTTCTGTAGTATTTCCATAACGTTCCTTATTACTGCATTTCTACTCCGAAAGTAGAGCTCTTTCATGTACAATTAACCTCATGGATGATTAACCTGATATCATCCTATTTTTCTTAATAAGAACAGATCTTCCCTGTATATTGCAACATTTAAAATACAAAAAGAACTCAGATTTGGTAGTAAATCTGTGAGGCTCTATTGGGAAGATAGACTGCCACCAGCCCAGCAGAAAGTTTTACTTTGATGGAATTAGATTAAATTGATATTGTGAGGGAGGCCGACCCGAACAGGAGACCTAAGGAGATCCAAATAAGAATACAACCTTTTTAATGGAAGCAAAATAGAAGTGAGTGAATAAGTTATCGAACAACGAGCTCATAAAAGTGCTAATCAACATATACACCCCCCTTCCAACCTTCCAGTTCAGTTAAAACCTTGGGCAATTAAAAGAGTTGACACAGTTTCAAAGAACATCATTTCTGAGCCAAGCAATATCATAATCCACAACATGAAAGTATGATTTTTTCAATTAACATCTTTTAAGAAGGGAAAGGACACTCCAGATATTAAACCAGATATTTCTTGCTCGGAATCTTGCAGAATTCCAAATTGAATACTCCCTCCGTCCCAGAGTATATGTCCACCCTCCCATTTACACGGAGATTAAGAAATGGTGGATCTGATGTAAGTGTTGTGAGTATAAAAGTAAAGTAGGAGAGAGAATGAGTGAGAGGGAATAGTAAGTTGATTGGTGTTGTGAGTGTAAAAGTAAGTATGAGAGAGAATGAGTAGGAGGAATAGTAAAGATTCTTTGCCATTTAAGGAAGTGGACATATACTCTTGGACGGGCTAAAAAGGAAAGGTGGACATATACTCTGGGACAGAGGGAGTACGATTTTAAGCCACTGCATTTGATGTCTTTTGATGTCTGGCTTGAAAATCATTGCAGCAGAACTTTAAGGCCATTATTATCATAGTTTCTGGGGGATACAAAGTATTACGCACTTCTTTCTCACACAATTAAGATGGGAATTCACTTTGGAATCTAATCAATTCCTTTGCAAATACTAGAATAAACAAACAAAATTTTCTGTGTTGTCTACAACATAAATTAGAAAGACGCTTATTGTGTGTGAGTTGTGAAACGACTAATGACTAATTCTTGCGAATTGTATTACTACCTTCTTCAACCATTCTTACATAATTCTGTCTCAAACTCGGAACAACAATGCTGTTGTTCAAATGATACGAAATATTTAATACACTCAAATTTTGGCAATGCAAAATAAACTCTATGCACAACACAAAACAGAATGTGGGAATAACTTTATAATCACAATTCATAAACAAAATCAATATTTGTACACCACAAGGGAGAAGTTCTCACGGTACAGAAGAATTACAACACACCTCCAATCTTTGCTGAAACGATGATCGCTCGACAGCAGCAACCTCGGCAATGTCAAACACACACCTCTCTCCACGCATTGCGTGTGCCTAGGCTTGATCCTATTCTCTAAGCTAAATGAAAAATACTGTGGAAATTCCTTTAATTCTTTCATATCTCTCTCCCCATTTCAGCAACAACGTAATTGTATTTGGCTCCAGATTCTCCTTAATGCTGTAACAGAACAGGGCCGGGAATCGCCGGAACATTGAGATTGTTTCCCAGTATGAAAATCCCAAATTCTGAAAGTAGTCGATTCTGGGCATGAATTTGTCCTCGACGGAGCAGGAGAGGAGGTGGGTGTAGAGGTGTATTTCTTCAATTCCGATTGTGCCGAAGGAAATAGAGGGTTGGACGGAGCTGGGTTTTGACGTTGCAGATTAGGAGGCGGGGACGGCGGTGGATGACGCGGCGGAGGTGTTGGGGAGACTTGGGCTTCGCGAAGGAGGAAGGTGATGACGGAGACGACGTTGGTGAGAGGGGAAGTGAAGATTTGGGGGTACATGGAGACGGCGCGGCGGAGGTCGGAAGCGGTGAGGCGACGGAGTAGAGGAAGGAGACGGTGGATTTGAGGTCGGAGAGTGAGACGGAGATTAAGAGAGGGTGGGCGTTGAGGAGGTGGAAAATGTCTATGCCGAGGGAGTCCAAGTAGAGGAGTTTGTCTTGGAATTCATTGGTGGTGTAAGGGTTGTTGTGGTGACGGTGGTCGGAGAGGGAAGGTGTTTGTGGGACTGGGGAGGTTGGGGGTTTTGGTGGGACGGAAAGAATGGAGGATTTGGAGGAGGTGGGAGGTGGGAAATGGAGGTTTCTTGAGAAATTGGGTTGCTTGGAGGGAAAATTGAGTTTGGTTGTGTGGGGGGGAGAGGTGGTTGACGGCGGCGGCTTCGAGCATTGTTTTCGGTGGAGACGGCTATGACATGGTTTGGATCGGATGGATAGTATTTGGGGGGAAGGATAAGGCGGGTGGATTTGTTTTTGGATTTCGGCTGTGAGATGGAAGGTTGAGGATAAAGTACAACCCGACCAAAATAATTGGGCTATATAGAGTCACTTTAAATAGGGAACCAGCCCAAACTTATCAGGCTTTTGACAAAGCCAGGTTAGGTTGGGATTATTTTTTGAGGTTATTCCCTAGGATTCCATTGGGCAATGCGGGCACAAAACAAGTATTTTTAAAATGAATACAAAATGACGTATTGATATTTTATTAGTTGTATCAATTTTGGATATGCAACACTTTAATTAAAAGCACTAACACAAATTATGACACATCATTTGTAAACTAAAATTGTGTGACTTTATTGTTTCCGTTCCCTATTTAATCTATAGTTATATAAAACCAGAAAAGCTTACCTTTTTGGAAAGGGCTCATATTAACTTACAAATATGGAAAGGTTTAATTATATAGTCATTTTAAAAGGCTCAGCTTTTTTAATATCAAAACCGCCCTTATCAAATAAGGAATCACGTTATACAAACAAAGGATGAAATGGGTATCTGAAAATAGATCAAATTAAAAAAAAAAAAAAAAAAAAAAAATATATTTCCCGTTTGATGAATTCAAATTTCTGATTTACTCAGCTACGCAACCAAAATTGATAGGAGAGTAAAGCGGTGCACATTATACAAATTAACTCAAATTCAACAAAGCTTTATAACTCTCTCTCTCTCTCTCTCTCTCTCTCTCTCTCACACATCCTCTTGACTCAGAAACACACAAAACACCCGAAAAAATACACCATACGGGAGAGGCAGACAAACACAAATATGGAGGTTGCCGGTTTTCCAAGTTCGATTGGTCGTGACCAAGAAAGCATTGGGTTCGCTTGGTGGGATGGGAATGCCCGACTTATCAATTTATCCGGTAAACTTCTAGCGCATAGTCCATCCACTGTGACCTTCAAAATCAAGAATATAAATATAGTTATATAAAACCAGAAAAGTCTTACCTTTTTTGGAAAGGGCCTCATATTAACTTACAAATATGGAAAGTTTAATTATATAGTCATTTTAAAAGGCTCAGCTTTTTTAAATATCAAAAACGCCCTTATCAAATAAGGAATCACGTTATACAAACAAAGGATGAAATGGGTATCTGAAAATAGATCAATTTAAAAAAAAAAAAAAAAAAATCATTTTCCCGTTTGAAATTCAAATTTCTGATTTACTCAGCTACGCAACCAAAATGATAGGAGAGTAAAGCGGTGCACATTATACAAATTAACTCAAATTCAACAAAGCTTTATAACTCTCTCTCTCTCTCTCTCTCCTCTCTCTCTCATCCTCTTGACTCAGAAACACACAAAACACCCGAAAACATACACATACGGGAGAGGCAGACAAACACAAATACGGAGGTTGCCGGTTTTCCAAGTTCGATTGGTCGTGACCAAGAAAGCATTGGGTTCGCTTGGTGGGATGGGAATGCCCGACTTATCAATTTATCCGGTAAACTTCTAGCGCATAGTCCATCCACTGTGACTTTCAAAATCAAGAATATAATGAAATCAAAATCTGAATTTGAATCTGGGTTTATATTTTCGATTTTAGAGTATTGATTTGAAGGTTTTCAACCTTAACTTTAGGGCTTTTGATTTCCGTGTTTTTTTATTTTTAAGGATTTCTGTTAGGAATAATGCCTTTGAATTTGGGGACGCCTAAATTTAGTGGATTAATTAACAAGTTCGTAATCCGAGACAGAAGGAGTAAAGAAAAAAAAAAAAGGGTTAGTTTATGCGGCCCCTTAAAGGGCTCGCATAAATTCTCTGGAAATTCACGCCAAACATGCACGCCCAAAGGAGTTTTTGTTTGTTGGTTGGTTTGACTTTACCTTAGGCAATTAGGACTTTTTTGGGTTGACCGAGTATTAGGAGGATAGTATACGTATTATATACTCCCTCCGCCCTAATTTAATTCAGTTCAGAAGTTTGCTCAGTTTTACACAGAATAGAGAGATCAATAATTCTAGATCTAGGGTTTGCACAGTCAGGAATTTTGTGATCAAAATTCGTGCAAAGTAGATTAGTGTGATCTTGTGTAATTGTTTCTCCAGTAGTGATAATAATATTCTCTCCCCTCCCCGTGGACGTAGCCAAGTTGGTGAACCACGTAAATCTGTGTTCTTGTGATTGCTCTATTTTCTCATCAAGTCTTGTTCAATTGCTCTAACAAGTGGCACCAGAGCTTTGGTTCGTGGTTAGAGATTCAGGGATTCCGCTGCAAGTGAACGAGAAGATGGGTCAAGGAGCAGATTCGATCGACAAGTTCAATGGGAAGAATAGTTTTTCTCTCTGGCAGATCAAGATGAAGGCTTTGTTGGTAGACAAAGATTTATGGGAACCGTTGGAGATTGCAATCAGGGATCGCAAGGATCTCAAGGGTAAGGCGATCACCACAGAAGAGTCAGAGAAGGACAAGCAGACAGCGCGAAGGAACGGCAGCAACATTGAAGAAGTTAGATCAGAAGGCTCACGCCAA
>JAOWBW010001505.1:0-238812 GCA_026119855.1 Campanula takesimana | reverse complement strand
ATTAAATGATAATTAGAATTATAAAGTACTTAAAGAAGTGGGCCCAAGGAATTTGGATTGGCCCAATATTTGTATTAGTAAACCCAACCCAATTAGGAATCACCCAAGGTATAAATTAATGAGTTAGTCAACTTAGGAATTCATTATTATCATAACAAAAAAAAAAAAAAAAAAAACAACCCTAGTTCTAAGTGTAGCCGCCGCCGAGCATAAGGAGGGGGGAGAAGGGATTTTCCGGCCATTGTTTTGGAGATACAATCCGATCATTCTCAAGGTAATGCTAAATCCTACTCTCCAAAATTTATTTCATTGATTTTGGATTATTAAAACTTAATCTACGCATGATTTAAGAATATGAACATTAGGGTTTTGCATGATAGTAATTATTGGTAAAATCCTAAAGGGAAAATGATTTAATCAAGTTGCTATGGTGAATTAGTGATCTTCATGCCTAAGTTATTTTTAAGATTGATATGATCATGATTCAAATTGATTTATATTATGTAGTGCTTGGGAATTTAACATATAAATCATTGAGGTCGAATTGGGTTTATCAAAAGAAGAAAAAAATTATGGATTTCCAAGAACTAGTTCGGCCGAATGGCCTAGATCATTGAAAATCTATTTTGTTGATTTAATTGATCCTCGTTAAGTGTATTGTAAATAATATTGATGTTTGGGAAATTAGAAAAATTTAAAGAACTAGAAAATTGATCAAATCAAGGGATTAGGTCATGCATGTCTCGGCAATGGTAGTGAATTATGGGTGTGAATTCGATTTGAAGATGTTAAGAATTGGGACGGAAAGTTAGTGTTTCCGTTAAGTTTCTAATGGAAAGAAAACAAAAATCGTTAAAAGATTGTTGACAAGTTAGAAAGATTAACTTGAGAAAATAGAATAGTACTTGGAAGACCTGAAAGTTAAAAAGTTAACGGAAAAAAAAAAGATTAGAAATTTCAGTTAGTTTCCTAACAGAAAAAGGGCTAAACTGAAAAGAATTAAATTAGAAGAAAGAAAAAGGGAACCCTGAAGTTAGAGGGCCTAAGTGATTAAAAAGAGAAACTTAGGGGACCTTATAAACAAAACCAAAGTCCAAGGACTTTCTGTAATTAAAGAAAAGTGGAAGGACCAAATTGCAATTGAATTAAAGTGAAGGACTAATCTGCAATTAATCCAAAGTTGAAGGACCAAATGCAATTGAATAAAATTGAAGGACTAAACTGCAATTAATCCAAAGTAGAAGGACCAATTTGCAATTGAATTAAAGTTGAAGGACTAAATTGTAATTAACCCAAAGTTAGAGGACTTAATTGCAATTATATCAAAGTTAAAGGACTGACTCGTAAATCAAAGTCAGAAACTTAAAGTAATGAAGTAAAGAAGTTAAAACGCATCTCTCAGTTAACTAAGTACAAATAGTTAACAATGTAGAGAGTACTAAAGAAAATTACTCCGTGCTTTGTAGATTTGCACAGAGAGGAGATTGCGAGGAAAAGCAATTCAGGTAAGGGATTACGTTCCTTACAGTATTTGAACTCCTGTTTATTGGAATTCGGTATTTCTTTCTAAAGACAGCTATCAGTATGGCATGATAGTATTTGAATGAACTCTGCGTTATTAAACGTTCCTTGAAATAATCTATACTTAGTGATGTCCCCATCGATCTACTAAGTATCGAAGTTTGAAACTTGTATCACATACTTGTACCATGGTATGTTCTAATTTTAAACTTGTAAGTTAACTACTTACTTGTTAAGGCATCCAATGTCCAGTTAGAAAAGACATTGACGGACAGTCCAGTTAGAAAAGACTCGTCCTTAAACTAGGATTGCATGAGTGATCACATGCCTTCTCTCAGGAATTGTCTGATTACAAGGATGATTCTAGACCCCGAGCATATGTGTGTGGATACCATATATGTTTCGACCCACACTATTGGCTGAAGAAGCTAGGTGTACAAATTGTACCTTTGGCATTGAGGTTATAATGTACGTTACCAAGGAATTGACGGAAACTTGAATGAATCCCTTTGGATTGTAGTGCCATAATCCTTTGAAAGTGAAATCTTAAAAGTAATAAGACTGTATTGTTCTGCAGCCTTGAATCCAAAAGTAACTGAACCTATCTTTGAAAAGTTATTCTAAGTATTCGTTCTGGTCGTCTCTCCTTAGTAACCGGAGAGGCCACGTATGAACTTACTGAGCATTCGTTCGCTCATCCCTTCTCTATAAATTTGTTTTCAGGATTTAAGTAGAAGGACAAGACAAGGAAAGTAGCCGTGGGAAGACGGTGGATTGAAGATTCTTAATTTAGTAGTTTTAAGTACGCTTATTTATTTGATGTAAGTTGAAGTACATTGAAGGTTAAGGTTGTTTGCCTACCAAGACATGTTTAAGTTACGCTTCCGCTATTGTTTTGAATTTATGGTTAATTAAGGGCTGTTGTGAACCCTAAATTGAAGTATTTATTATTGTTATTTATTGATATTAAATGCCATTAAATGCTCAAGATACATTAAGAAAATTCGGGGTGTTACAGTTGGTATCAGAGCAATGGCTTTAGGTCTTATGGGAGAAAACTGAAAGTTAGGACTAATGGGAGAACTTAGTACTTAACTTGAATAAGATCTTACTTGAAGAAGTTCAAGTGATAAAGTCTAACTCTAGGAATGATACTAAGAGTGTGCATAAAGTATGAATATACTTGGAGAAATATGAACCTCTTCATTGTATGTCTATTTATATTCTATTAATATGTTATAATGGAATCTTGGGGTTATGTACTAATTAAGTTTACTATTGGTGTGTGTAGGATCATGCCGAGGAGACCCATGAAGTCAGTAAGGTACAGTGCTACTCTAAGGGAAGAAATAGAAGCTAAAGAAGAGATTATTAAGCAGCTAACTAAGGAACTTCGCTCAGCCAAAAGAGAGCTTAGGAAGGAGACTCGAGGAGTCGACAGCTTACAGAATGTCATCAAGAACGCGATGAGGACATGATGTATGTGGAAGGAAAGTTAGCAGTACAGCTGAAGAAGGTCAAAGGCCTAGAAAGCCATGTGGCTAGAGCTAACCGCGAATGGAATCGAATCAGTGTGCAACTGGTGGATGAGATAGAACAAAATAATGAACTGAAAAAGAAGATAGATGAACAAGAAGCTTATGAAGAAGAGCTTAGGACTTCAGGCTATCAGATTTGGGCTGAGAAGTTAGAATTGCAAGAAAAATATGACCAACTTGCAGCAGAACATGCACACTGTGGGAAGTGATGAAATTAGTGACAGATAGTTATAAGAATAGGTTCTTTTGCTTTATTATTAGTGGAGTAATACAGTTAGAATTTTTCTTATGTTAAAGTTGAATTTTGGGTGTATTTGAGATGTTTAAATCTCACACCTTAGTTGAATAAAGTTAATTATTTAAATTAAATACCCAAAAGTTTGAATTTACTATTGTTGTGTAAACAAAAGTTAACTTGTCGAGAAAAGACAAGGGAAAGCATCGGAGTGATTTGAAATAATCTCCGTAACCATGGTACGAAGTAAGACGACCATTGGAATAAGTTAAAGCTAGTTAAGTAATAAAAAACTAGTGAAGTAAAGAATAATAAGCAACCAAGTAAAACGGTTTGTAAATTATGAAGTATGAAAACTCCTGAACCGGAGAAGAAAGGTTAAGTAAACTAACCACATCTGAATCATGGTCTAGTACAAAAGACCTACGAACATGAATCAAAACTAACAAGTACCCGTTAGTAAAAGAATAAGTTAAAGTATACCATGAATACTGCACGTATTTTGTAGTGATGAATATTGCTAGAGCACGAACCTGTTCTAAAGTAAAAGTAAATCTGCAGATGAATACCAGAAGCGGAAATAACAGGAACGGTGAGGGAAATGACAACGCCGGTAATGCGGGAGGACAGTTGGATCCGGCCCTGGTAAACCTGTTGCAGACACTATCGCAGACAGTAGCTGGGATAGGTCAAACTGTTGCTGGAATTGCTCAACCACCACCACAAGCTCCATTACGTGATCCGTTGGAGCTATTTCAAAGGAGGAATCCGGACTCATTCTCGGACACTGCTAAAGAGAAACCTGAGGACTGGATTAAGAGCACTGAAAGAATATTCGAGACTCTGAACTGTACTGTGGAGCAGAAGGTAGTATTTGCGACCTTTATGTTGAAAGGTAAGGCTCAGACATGGTGGGAAGCGGAAAAGCGAGCTGCTGTGGCTCGTGGTGATGCAGCCTTTACTTGGACCAGATTTAAGGCTATTTTCAACGAAAAGTATTATCCCGCAAGCACGAGGAATGCTAAGATAACGGAATTCCTGACTTTGGTACAAGGGAGTATGACTGTAGCGGAGTATGGTGAGAAGTTCACTGACTTACTAGAATTTGCGCCAAGATTCTTCGATACGGAAGAACAGAAGGCAAGAAAGTTTGAAGCGGGATTAAGTGATAGAGTTCGGTACCGAATCACACCGCTGGCTCTGCCTACGTACTCAGCGGTATGGATAGGGCCAAGATAGTAGAACGGGAGTCGGATAACTACCGTAATCGACGGGAAGAGAAAGGCAAGGCAGGGACTGAAAGATCGGAAGGAAATAAGGGTGGTAAGGACCACAACAATAATAAGAGGAAAGCAGTGGATGACAGTCGAGACAAGGGCAGTCATGGGAACAAACACTCCAACAACGGCCATGGTGGGAATGGTCGGAACTTTAATGACAACAAGCGTGAGTGGAACAAGGGCAAGGGCCAAGGTTTCATCAGTTATGATAAGTGCACTATTTGTGATGGAGCGCACAAGTCAGAGGTTTGCTGGTATAAGGAACGGCAGTGTCACAACTGTAAGAAGGTGGGACATCCGAAGTGTAAGTGCCCAGAACCTAAGAAGGATGAACCGGCTGCGGGAAATAAAGACAACGGGGGAGGAAATGGTGGAGGCCGTGGCAGGGTGTACACCATGACCGCCAAAGCAGCTGGAGTTAATGCCGATCTTGTGGCAGGTACGATACAATTAAATTCCCGTGATGTTTATGTGTTAGTAGATACTGGCGCTACTCATTCAGTAGTTAGTAATGTTGTGGCAAAGAAGTTAAAACTACACCCAGAAAATTTAGAGATACCTTTAGTAATAGATACTCCTACTAAGGACGCTATCCCCATTACTACCTGTTATAGAAACTGCACTCTAGGGATAGGAGGCACGAATGTAAATATCGACCTCATTGAACTAGACATGTCAGAATTCGACATAATCCTGGGAATGGATTGGTTGGCTTTGCATCAAGCCAAAGTGGACTGTCAAAAGAAAATAATGACGTTCCTAGGAGAGGAAGGTAAAGAGTACAGATTTGTGGGTTCAAGGCCGAGGAAAAGGATAGGCTTAATCTCGGTGATGAAGGCCCGTAAAATGTTGAGGAAAGGATGTGTAGGATTTCTGGCACACATAGGTGAAACAGAAGAAAGAGGAGTAACGTTAGAGTCGCTCGAAGTAGTGAATGAATTTCAAGACGTATTTCCGGAGGATTTACCTGGTATACCACCAGTGAGGGAAGTAGAGTTTTCCATTGACCTAGTACCAGAAACCACACCTATTTCGAGAGCACCGTACAGGATGGCTCCAACAGAGTTGAAAGAACTAAAGGAGCAGTTACAAGAATTGTTAGACAAGGGGTTGATTAGACCGAGTGTATCACCATGGGTGCACCGGTACTATTTGTGAAGAAGAAAGATGGATCTATGAGACTGTGTATTGACTATAGAGAATTGAATAAAGTGACGGTTAGGAACCAATACCCTCTGCCGAGGATTGATGACTTGTTTGATCATTGAGGGGAGCATGTTACTTTTCAAAGATTGATCTTAGATCCGGATACCATCAGCTGAGAGTTAAGGATGTGGACGTGGCAAAGACAGCGTTTAGGACGAGGTATGGGCATTATGAGTTTGTCGTGATGCCATTTGGGTTAACGAACGCACCAGCCGCATTCATGGAGTTGATGAATAGAATATTTCAAGAATACTTAGACAAATGTGTGATAGTATTCATTGATGATATTCTGGTGTACTCGAAGACAAAGGAGGAGCATACTGAACATTTGAGGATAGTGCTAGAAATTTTGAGGAGACAGAAATTGTATGCGAAATTTAAGAAATGTGAATTCTGGTTGGAGAAAGTCGCATTTTTGGGGCACGTAGTGTCGAAAGAAGGAATTTCTGTGGATCCGACGAAGGTAGAAGCAATAATGGATTGGGAAAGGCCTACTACGGTAACCGAAATAAGAAGTTTCTTGGGTTTAGCTGGTTACTATAGAAGGTTCGTAGAGGGATTTTCGAAGTTATCTGGACCATTGACGAAGCTGACGCAGAAGGCAGCTAAGTTTGTTTGGTCAGAAGAATGTGAACGAAGTTTTCAGGAGTTAAAGAATAGACTGGTATCTGCACCAGTATTAACACTACCGACAGGGACGGAAGGTTTTGTTATCTACAGTGATGCGTCGTTGAAGGGACTAGGCTGTGTACTGATGCAAAATGAGAAGGTGATAGCTTATGCATCTAGGCAGTTGAAGGTGCATGAAAGGAATTACCCGACCCATGATCTGGAATTAGCAGCAGTAGTGTTTGCATTGAAAATTTGGAGACATTATCTGTATGGCGTGAAATGCCAGATTTTTACGGATCATTAGAGCCTCAAATACATCTTCACGCAGAAGGAATTAAATATGAGACAACGGAGGTGGTTAGAACTTCTCAAGGATTACGACTGTGAAATATTGTATCATCCTGGGAAAGCCAACAAGGTGGCAGATGCCCTAAGTAGGAAGAATCATGGAATGTTGGCAACGTTGATCTCTAAGGGGGTAAGCATATGGAAGGATGTCAAGGAGATGGACTTGATAGTAAAAGTAAACGGGTATTTGGCACAACTGACGTTACAACCTGCATTGTTGGGTAGAATTAAAGAGGCACAAGAATTAGACGAGGAGAGAGAAGCTCTAATCGGGAAAGGGCAAGCAAAAGATCTTCATATGGGTGAAGATGGAATTCTGAGATATCAAAAGAGAGTGTGGGTGCCAAGCAATGATGAGATCAAGAGAGAGATACTAAGAGAAGCTCATTGCTCGAAGTTCTCTGTACATCCGGGAAGTACTAAAATGTATAGAGATTTAAAGGAAGCATATTGGTGGAATAACATGAAGAATGACGTGGCAGAGTATGTGCATAGATGCCTGACGTGCCAACAAGTTAAGAGTGAACATCAGAAGCCAGCAGGGTTACTACAATCGTTACCAATTCCTGAATGGAAGTGGGAGAATATTGCTATGGATTTCGTAAGTGGTTGCCAAAGACGGTAGGGAAGTATGATGCTATATGGGTTATAGTAGATCGATTGACTAAGTCAGCACATTTTCTGGCAATCAAGAAGACTGATTCGTTGGAAAAGTTGGCCAAGTTGTACATCGACGAGATAGTAAGGTTACATGGAATCCCGGTCACAATTGTGTCTGATCGAGATGCTAGGTTCACTTCGAAGTTCTGGAATAGCCTACAAGAAGCATTGGGAACAGAGTTGACCATGAGCACGGCGTTTCACCCACAGACAGATGGGCAGTCGGAAAGGACTATCCAGACGTTGGAAGACATGCTGAGGGCTACTTCGTTAGATTGGCCAAACGCATGGGACGAACACTTACCGTTAGTAGAATTCGCATACAACAACAGCTTTCACGCAAGCATTGGGATGGCTCCATATGAAGCGTTGTATGGGAGGAAGTGTAGATCACCGGCGTGTTGGGATGAAGTCGGTGAGAGGAAGTTAAGTGGACCGGAACTCGTACAAGTCACGGCGGATAAGGTACAACAGATTCGAAAGTGGCTACAGACTGCGCAAAGTAGGCAGAAATCTTACGCAGACAATAGAAGGCGAGAACTGGAGTTTCAACCAGGGGATCGAGTATTCCTAAAGATATCACCCACGAAGGGAGTTATGCGTTTTGGGATTAAGGGAAAGTTAAGTCCACGATATGTGGGACCGTTCGAAATTCTTGATAAGATCGGGGAAGTGGCTTATCGATTGGCGTTACCGCCGGTATTAGCGGGAGTGCATAATGTGTTCCATGTCTCCATGCTAAGGAAGTATATTCATGATCCGAGTCATGTGATTGAATACAAGCAGTTAAGAGTTCGGGCAGATTTGACGTACGATGAACGACCAATCAAGATCGTCGACAGAAAAGACGAGGTCATAAGGAAGCGTACGGTTCCCTATGTAAAAGTGCAATGGAGCAATCACTCAGAAAGAGAAGCGACATGGGAACAAGAAAGTGAAATGCGCGAATTGTACCCGGACCTCTTCTCGGATTAAGAATTTTCAAAGTTTGAGGACAAACTTCTTTTAAGGGGGTAAGAATGTAATAACCGGAATTTAATTTATTTATTTATATTATTTTCGGTTTTGTTAAACTAATTAAATGATAATTAGAATTATAAAGTAACTTAAAGAAGTGGGCCCAAGGAATTTGGATTGGCCCAATATTTTATTAGTAAACCCAACCCAATTAGGAATCAACCCAAGGTATAAATTAATGAGTTAGTCAACTTAGGAATTCATTATTATCATAAACAAAAAAGAAAAAAAGAAAACAAACCCTAGTTCTAAGTGTAGCCGCCGGCCGAGCATAAGGAGGGGGGAGAAGGGATTTTCCGGCCATTGTTTTGGAGATACAATCCGATCATTCTCAAGGTAATGCTAAATCCTACTCTCCAAAATTTATTTCATTGATTTTGGATTATTAAAACTTAATCTACGCATGATTTAAGAATATGAACATTAGGGTTTTGCATGATAGTAATTATTGGTAAAATCCTAAAGGGAAAATTGATTAATCAAGTTGCTATGGTGAATTAGTGATCTTCATGCCTAACGTTATTTTTAAGATTGATTTATGATCATGATTCAAATTGATTTATATTATGTAGTGCTTGGGAATTTAACATATAAATCATTGAGGTCGAATTGGGTTTATCAAAAGAAGAAAAAATTATGGATTTCCCCAAGAACTAGTTTCGGCCGAATGGCCTAGATCATTGAAAATCTATTTTGTTGATTTAATTGATCCTCGTTAAGTGTATTGTAAATAATATTGATGTTTGGGAAATTAGAAAAATTTAAAGAACTAGAAAATTGATCAAATCAAGGGATTTTAGGTCATGCATGTCTCGGCAATGGTAGTGAATTATGGGTGTTGAATTCGATTTGAAGATGTTAAGAATTGGGACGGAAAGTTAGTGTTTCCGTTAAGTTTCTAATGGAAAGAAAACAAAAATCGTTAAAAGAATTGTTGACAAGTTAGAAAGATTAAGGCGAGAACTGGAGTTTCAACCAGGGGATCGAGTATTCCTAAAGATATCACCCACGAAGGGAGTTATGCGTTTTGGGATTAAGGGAAAGTTAAGTCCACGATATGTGGGACCGTTCGAAATTCTTGATAAGATCGGGGAAGTGGCTTATCGATTGGCGTTACCGCCGGTATTAGCGGGAGTGCATAATGTGTTCCATGTCTCCATGCTAAGGAAGTATATTCATGATCCGAGTCATGTGATTGAATACAAGCAGTTAAGAGTTCGGGCAGATTTGACGTACGATGAACGACCAATCAAGATCGTCGACAGAAAAGACGAGGTCATAAGGAAGCGTACGGTTCCCTATGTAAAAGTGCAATGGAGCAATCACTCAGAAAGAGAAGCGACATGGGAACAAGAAAGTGAAATGCGCGAATTGTACCCGGACCTCTTCTCGGATTAAGAATTTTCAAAGTTTGAGGACAAACTTCTTTTAAGGGGTAAGAATGTAATAACCGGAATTTAATTTATTTATTTATATTATTTTCGGTTTTGTTAAACTAATTAAATGATAATTAGAATTATAAAGTAACTTAAAGAAGTGGGCCCAAGGAATTTGGATTGGCCCAATATTTGTATTAGTAAACCCAACCCAATTAGGAATCAACCCAAGGTATAAATTAATGAGTTAGTCAACTTAGGAATTCATTATTATCATAAACAAAAAAGAAAAAAAGAAAAACAAACCCTAGTTCTAAGTGTAGCCGCCGGCCGAGCATAAGGAGGGGGGAGAAGGGATTTTACTGCCATTGTTTTGGAGATACAATCCGATCATTCTCAAGGTAATGCTAAATCCTACTCTCCTCATTGATTTTGGATTATTAAAACTTAATCTACGCATGATTTAAGAATATGAACATTAGGTTTTGCATGATAGTAATTATTGGTAAAATCCTAAAGGGAAAATTGATTTAATCAAGTTGCTATGGTGAATTAGTGATCTTCATGCCTAACGTTATTTTTAAGATTGATTTATGATCATGATTCAAATTGATTTATATTATGTAGTGCTTGGGAATTTAACATATAAATCATTGAGGTCGAATTGGGTTTATCAAAAGAAGAAAAAATTATGGATTTCCCCAAGAACTAGTTTCGGCCGAATTGCCTAGATCATTGAAAATTTATTTTGTTGATTTAATTGATCCTCGTTAAGTGTATTGTAAATAATATTGATGTTTGGGAAATTAGAAAAATTTAAAGAACTAGAAAATTGATCAAATCAAGGGATTTTAGGTCATGCATGTCTCGGCAATGGTAGTGAATTATGGGTGTTGAATTCGATTTGAAGATGTTAAGAATTGGGACGGAAAGTTAGTGTTTCCGTTAAGTTTCTAATGGAAAGAAAACAAAAATCGTTAAAAGAATTGTTGACAAGTTAGAAAGATTAACTTGAGAAAATAGAATAGTACTTGGAAGACCTTGAAAGTTAAAAAGTTAACGAAAAAAAAAAAAGATTAGAAATTTCAGTTAGTTTCCTAACAGAAAAAGGGCTAAACTGAAAAGAAGTAAAATTAGAAGAAAGAAAAAGGGGAACCCTTGAAGTTAGAGGGGTCTAAGTGATTAAAAAGAGAAACTTAGGGGACCTTATGAACAAAAACCAAAGTCCAAGGACCTTTCTGTAATTAAAGAAAAGTGGAAGGACCAAATTGCAATTGAATTAAAGTTGAAGGACTAATCTGCAATTAATCCAAAGTGGAAGGACCAAATTGCAATTGAATTAAAATTGAAGGACTAAACTGCAATTAATCCAAAGTAGAAGGACCAAATTGCAATTGAATTAAAGTTGAAGGGCTAAATTGTAATTAACCCAAAGTCAGAGGACTTAATTGCAATTATATCAAAGTTAAAGGACTGACTCGTAAATCAAAGTCAGAAACTTAAACGTAAGAAAAGAAGTAATGAAGTAAAGAAGTTAAAACGCATCTCTCAGTTAACTAAGTACAAATAGTTAACAATGTAGAGAGTACTAAAGAAAATTACTCCGTGCTTTGTAGATTTGCACAGAGAGGAGATTGCGAGGAAAAGCAATTCAGGTAAGGGATTACGTTCCTTACAGTATTTGAACTCCTGTTTATTGGAATTCGGTATTTCTTTCTAAAGACAGCTATCAGTATGGCATGATAGTATTTGAATGAACTCTGCGTTATTAAACGTTCCTTGAAATAATCTATACTTAGTGATGTCCCCATCGATCTACTAAGTATCGAAGTTTGAAACTTGTATCACATACTTGTACCATGGTATGTTCTAATTTTAACTTGTAAGTTAACTACTTACTTGTTAAGGCATCCAATGTCCAGTTAGAAAAGACATTGACGGACAGTCCAGTTAGAAAAGACTCGTCCTTAAACTAGGGATTGCATGAGTGATCACATGCCTTCTCTCAGGAATTGTCTGATTACAAGGATGATTCTAGACCCCGAGCATATGTGTGTGGATACCATATATGTTTCGACCCACACTATTGACTGAAGAAGCTAGGTGTACAAATTGTACCTTTGGCATTGAGGTTATAATGTACGTTACCAAGGAATTGACGGAAACTTGAATGAATCCCTTTGGATTGTAGTGCCATAATCCTTTGAAAGTGAAATCTTAAAAGTAATAAGACTGTATTGTTCTGCAGCCTTGAATCCAAAAGTAACTGAACCTATCTTTGAAAAGTTATTCTAAGTATTCGTTCTGGTCGTCTCTCCTTAGTAACCGGAGAGGCCACGTATGAACTTACTGAGCATTCGTTCGCTCATCCCTTCTCTATAAATTTTGTTTTCAGGATTTAAGTAGAAGGACAAGACAAGGAAAGTAGCCGTGGGAAGACGGTGGATTGAAGATTCTTAATTTAGTAGTTTTAAGTACGCTTATTTATTTGATGTAAGTTGAAGTACATTGAAGGTTAAGGTTGTTGCCTACCAAGACATGTTTAAGTTACGCTTCCGCTATTGTTTTGAATTTATGGTTAATTAAGGGGCTGTTGTGAACCCTAAATTGAAGTATTTATTATTGTTATTTATTGATATTAAATGCCATTAAATGCTCAAGATACATTAAGAAAATTCGGGGTGTTACACCCACCCCTACTCCTAGTAGAGATATCAATCGCGCTGTAGCCAGCATTGACGTTCATCAATGGCTCAATTTTGGAAGAAGTCTCTGCCCCTCCCTCCTCTTCCCCCTCCGCGTAAATCCTCCCTCACTCTGTACACATATCTGTGTGTCGAATTCTTGATTCCCTCTTTTGCCTATTCCTCTTCTCAAATAGCGGGTATAATGGAAAATAACAGGCACTTCTCTCTCGATCGTCATTCTGTTTTTGCTCTCTGAGTAAAGTGATGTTTTCAGTTCAATTTGGTTATGCAGCCTTCAAAATATAGATGAATACAGTCAAGATCACTCAGATTCTCGATTGTTCGCCACGCTCTTCACCAGGTGTTTCACCTCTCTCTTTGATGGTGCAATATATCTGTTAATTGATTTGAATGTTAATTTTCTTTTATGGTTAGTCACTTGATTACAGAGAATTTGGGATTAGATTTGGTCAGTTATTGAGAACTTTTAAAGAACCAAGGTTTTCTAATAATAATAATGTTTCCCCTCTTCAACAGAATAAAAAGAATTCAAGCAAATGGGTCTAAAAATTAAAACAAATGACCTTGTACCATCTTGAGATCTTCACTATTTTTCTTTAATATTACAATTTTAATCAGGTTAAGGCGTTCGTTCATTCATTTTTGATAGTTTCTGCGATACCCCTTCATGTTTTCCCTCATGAGAGCATCCCATCATCTGCCATGTTTGTGTGGTTGAACTAGGGAAGATGAGATTTTAGTTGAGCGTGTTTTGCTGTCAAATAACAGATAAAAAGTTGCTTGAAATGGTTAAGACAAATGTGCCTTAGACCAATCACATTATATTTAGTTTGATGGTTTAACAATCAAACTATGTACTTTTAATATCAAGTCTTGGTTTCTGTTTTTTTTTTTCTTCAAAAGGTGGCATCATAAATTTGTTCAAATTATGCACAATGCCCCCCCCCCCCCCCCCCAAAAAAAAAAAAAAAAAAAAAAAACTGCAACAAATTGACAATTTGCGAGTTGCATGTAAGGGCTGGGGGTTACAAATGGCTCCATAAACACAAACAAGTCAATCTCTCCTCTTTGCTGCAGATTACCAAAGATGGCTTAAAAGTTGTAGAATTGCTTGAAGAAAGTCTGCTAAAAATGTCGCTGGGATATGGTGAGAAGCTGTCTTACAGAGAAAATGTTGGGATTGTGGGAATGTCCGAATTTTTTGACCCACCCTGTGTTTGGCAACAAAAAGTGGGTTTCCTCTTGCCTTAGATTTTCTAAATCCACTATTTATTTGTTTTTTATAGCGTTTGAATTCCATGCAATTTAAACTATCAAGTTGTGTACAATAAAATGGCATTATAATTAGTGGGTATCAAACATACAGGGAATATTTGATTAGGTTTGATTTTTATGATTTGGGTTTGTAGAAGGTCATATGGGTTATGATTTTGTGTCTTATTTTTTATACTTTTAAATTTTACTTTTAGTCCCCTTTGTAAGTTTGTAAGATTAACTTCATTTGTAGATTTGCAATGGGAAGCAAATATGACCCCTGCCTTGGCGCTAAGACCATTTTTATGGAGAGGGGAAGGAGTAATATAATTTGACTTTCAAGAAATTGGGAGAGCTTTTAATGTTGTTCATCTTTCAATTCTCTCACTTTATGCACGGAAGTAACGGGCACGAGTACTAGAGAGAGAGAGAGAGATAAAGAAACTATTTTCTTTGTCATTATTCATACATAAATCATAATTACGCATTCCATCACTTGCACTGACGTTGCTCTCCATCATATGAGTAATTATCAGTTTCCTGCTTAGAGTGTCGTTTTAATAGCTATATGAATACTCCAACATATTAGTAATCCTTGAAATAATGCTTATTGTTGCTTTATGTTTTCATATTAGAGACAATACATAATGTTGTGATGCCGTGAGAAGAGTGGTGGAACTTTAAACTGACTAAAGATTATTCTAATCCATATATTGCTTTGTTACCTGATATGAGGGCCAAGTTCAATGAAACTATTTTCTTTATCATTCTTCATACATAAAGCATATTTTTGTATTTCTCTAAAAAATATTTTGAACCTTAAGATGTGCGTTAAGGTGTGTTCATTCAAGATATCATTAAAGAGGGAGTGCCAGGTAAGTGAGGGGAGGGAGAGGGGGAGGGAAAGCTAGGGTGTCCTAGAGACAAATATGGAACTTTTTTGGTTGTTCATTATGTGAGAAGGGAGTAAGGCATAATTGATGTAATTTCATAGTCAAGCATTGAAGTTGCATAGAACAGCTTATAGATGGAGAAGCTGTTTTTTTCCACTTATCATTTTTCTGTTACTAACCTTTTTGTACTGACCCGTGCCATTGGCACGGGCTTTTGAATACTAGTAATTTATACAAATATACAATTGTTTGTGTTTACTTGTATCATGGTGGAAATGTGACACTTATTATCATTTATCTCATTATGATGAACTATGGTTATTTTTTTCTTCCTTTGGAGAAAATTACATTATAATATAAATAATAAAAATAGTATAGAGTAATTAATAAAAACCTCTTTAAAATGTTCAGGCTTTCATATTAAAACAAAATAAAAAGTCCAAGAGAGGAGAGGCTTTAAACCTATGGAGTTTGTTATGTCATAGTACTTTCTAGTCATTTGGCCCAAAAACATTCCCCTGTTTCTTTTGTCCCCTTTGACTCCTATCATGTTTTGCACCGTGGAGTTTACTCCATACCATAAATTAAACCCCAAAATAAAGGGGGAAAAAAATCTAAAATTTATTTTAACATACATTTTCATCTTCTTAATACGTACAATGAATAACACACATAGATTTTGTATCTCAAGTTATTTTCAGCAAAGTGGAGAACTTTAGTTGCTATGCACATCTAAGTCTACAAGTGATCATTCAAATGGCGTGGGACGTATATGACGGAGAACTACCAGATGGTGCAGACGTCTATGAGAGATTTCTGGAGAGGTGGTATCATTTGCTATAATAGGTTCCAATCGTGGTGAAACTCCACAGAAATTTGTACTTATGCAATAAATCTGTAATAGACTTAATAGGTTTGTAACACGATGACAATTGCCTTGAATGAATGATATGTAACTAGCTTGTAAAAAAAAATAAAAAAAATCCCAAAATAAAGGGGAAAAAAATCTAAAAGTTATTTTTAACATACATTTTCATCTTCTAAACAGAATGAATCACACACATAAATTGCTAGATTTTGTTGTGTGCATTTCAAGTGTACATTTATTTAAGGCAAAACTGCACCAAAAATCACTCAACTATGACCAATTTGTGTATTTGGTCACTAAACTAATTTCCTTTTGAAACAACACATCAAACTTATTTATTTTTGCATCCATAGTCACTATCACTAACCCCGTTAGTTTTTTCCCGTTAAATCATCATGTGCAATGCATGTGACAATATTTTAAAGGGTAGTTCAGGTAGTTCATGCTCCACTAACAATTAAAGTTTAGATTTATTCAAAATGAGCCCCTGATCTATTGATATTTATTTTCTCATGCCCATTCCTCCACCACCGTTACTTTTTCCTCCCCCACCATCCCATTCATCTCTATTTTACCATAACTGAATTTTGGGGGTTCAAAAATTGAAGTTGTACAGTGGAGGTGGGTGAGATCGGAAGATAGTGATGAAAGGTGGTCGCAGTGGGTACGGGCTTCCACCAATCGGGATTCGGATCCATAAACTTGCAACAACAACTCTTCGTCGTCGATCGGCGGTACTGCTGCAGACGACGACGACGATGATGCAGCTCCATCGGCGCTTGTAATTGTAACCCAAACCCCATGAATGTCGGTCATGGTCCTTGATTTCTTCTACACCCGAATCTCTCTACACATGCCAGCCCTAACCCAAATCCTCCACCCCTTCATCTGTTGATTCTGCTGAAAATCAACCAAAGGGGTTTGTAGATTACTTTGATTTTGGAATGTGTGTGAATTTCTTTGATTTCAAAAGCTGAGTTTGTGATTTTCATGGATTTATGACTTATTGAGAGTTATAAAACTGGTCCATGTAAAATTATTTGCGTGTGCACTTCTGAGTTTGTGATTTATTGGAAAAATCTGGAGTGGGTGCGTGTTTGCAGAGTATTTGGGTGTTGTGGTGAGGATTTGTAGAGTGTATGGGTGTTTGTGGGTGAGGATTTGCAGAGTGTATGGGTGTTTTTAAAAACAGAGTGTGTTGTTGTTAGTGATGAGGGTGTTAATAATGTTGTTGGTGGCGGAGATGGTGGTGGCTGCCTGGGCTGAGATAGCGGTGGCTACTTGGTTCAGACTGGGAGGCTGCAATGGTAGATATGACGGCGGTGGGCAAGGGAAGAGACCGGAGTTGCCGGGTTTAGATCGTTGATGGCCTTCCGTCCTGCAATTCTCAGGATCCGTCCACCCAGATTTGTCGGTGACCGGAGATTGGGGAAATTACAGGAGTTTGTTCGGAGGGATCTCCGGGAGAGATCTGAAGATACCGGGGAAGAAGATGAAGGAGATATGAAGAAGAAGAAGGGGAGGGGTGTTTTAGATATTGGGTGTTTTCTTACCCTTTTTTTTTCATTTTAAACCCTAAACTTTGTTTTTTCACTCATTAAGCCGGACAATTTGTTTCTCATTCTTTTGATCAAACTACCTGAAATACCCTTTAAAATATTGTCACATGCATTGCACATGATGATTTAACGGGAAAAAACTAACGAGGTTAGTGATAGTGACTATGGATGCAAAAATAAATAAGTTGGATGTGTTGTTTCAAAAGGAAATTAGTTTAGTGACCAAATACCCAAATTGGTCATAGTTGAATGATTTTTGATGCAGTTTTGCCTTTATTTAATACACGTGAGACTAAAAAGAATATACTCTCTCCGTCCCAAAATACTTTGCACTCTTTTTGAAATGCACGAGAATTAAGAAAAGAGTATATTTATTCAGATATATTTTTAATGAGGGATGTTTAACTTTTATTAATAGATTTTTTTATTAACTTGTAATTATTAAGTCAAAACACACCCAAATATAATGTCTACAGCCAAAACACAACCACTGCCACCACCGTCCACCACTTCCCTCCACCGCCAAACTACTACCGGCTACTGCCACCGACTGCCGCCGCCTTATACCGAGCTCAGTATCCACGACCACAACAAACTTAACACATAAAAAATTGAAAATACATGAAAAAACTCATTGTGAATCTTTTCTGGTTCAAAAGGGTTAATGTCCATCGAACTGCAACAGAAAAAGAAGAAACTAAATTTTTAGACATACACGCAAAAAAAAATCAGATCTAGGTATTTTTGCAAACAGAAAATCACAAAGAGATACTATCCACACAGATCTGTAAACTTACACACACAAACACGACCTAACACACACAGATATGAAACCCAAGATTCTAGATCTAAAACCCCAAAATAGAAGCAGACACACAAGCACAACGCACATACACGGACTAGAGAGAGAGAGAGAGAGAGAGGGGTAATGGAGACATCGAAGGGACGGAGAGATACGCACCGTAAAACGAAGCTAACGGTAAGATGGCGATGGTAGCAGTTGTGCGGATGGTGGTTTTGGGTGTAGATCTGGAGCGAAATGGCCGTGGCTTGAGGGTTGTGAAATAAGGAAACCATCTAAATGGAGAAGAAGATTAACGAGAGAGGGAGAAAGAAACGAAAATGGTGGTTGTAGAGTGCGGTGGCGGCGGTGGTGGCTGTGGTGGCGGAGGGGGACGTTGGTTGTGTCTTAGACCATCTACAATGGCAAAAAAAAATGGGTGCTGAATACCCATTCACAAAAGAAATTTGTGTGAATTGCTCCAATGGTGGTTGAATTAGGTTTGTGTGAATTGTTTTGTTGAATAGATTCAACAAGTGTGAATGGGAAGGGTGGGGACCGGATTGGACACGCAGCGGCCACACACTGGGCCGCGTGTGGCGTGTGCACACCACGCGGAGACAAGGCGCGTGTGTGCAGCGGCGAGCATTTTTTTTTTCTGGCCTGGACATGTGTCACCTTCTGATTGGCTGACGAGTTATTTTTTTTTATCCCAATTATTTGAGCTCAATTATTTCACAGAAAATGTTTTTTTTTTACACCAAAATTCCTATTTTTTCTCTCTTTAAATTGACATAAGTTTCATTGTATTCCGACACAAAAAAAAAACCCATCTTTTTTCTTGAAATGGATCCCAATAATAACTATTTCAACACTAATCATAAAAAAAAAAATAAAAAATAAATTTTAAGTGGTGGAGTATAAGATGATGAGTGAGAAAAGTGTTGAATGAGGGATTAAACAAACCATTGTAGGGTGTTTTGTTGAATGAGTGTTGAATGGATGAGTTGGAAGAGAGAGAAGCTGGTGTGGAGTGATAAAGTAAAGTGGGTGTTGAATGAAAATTTGTGTGAAACCATTGTACATGGTCTTAGAGAAAGGAGTTGTTGTCTGGTAAGGTAAAATGATTTTAGGGGAGGTAATATATAGGGTTTTATAATGGGTTTGGGCTTTAGGTAATTGGGCTGAGTTAAGTAATTTTCTTATTGGTTAATTAAGTTTGATTAGGAATAAGCGAGTGTGTTTCTTATTATTAAAATAATATTTTTATTTTCATTTTGGATAATGGGACTTACGGGACACCCAAAAGGGAAATAACTCAAAAGGGAAATAAGTGCAAGGTGGAGTATAAACTCGCTCAAATCAAAAAGTGTACTCCCCCATGCTCTAATTTTCTCTTCGGGCATTTTATTGGTGAGTTTTGCTTTCCTAAAATATTTGACTTTTATTTTTTATTTACCCAATTTTTTGTATTAACACAATTAAATTGTGTGTCTCATTTTCAAATCATTACACACATAGTTTTTTTCTCACTTGTGCAAACTTATATATATATATATATATATATATATATATATATATATATACATATATATATATTATTTTTATTTTTAAATTTTATATTATAAAATATAATGCAAATCTATATAATATTAGAAAGCAGAAACATTTCCTACTCTCTAATTGGATTTTTTTTTCAAATAATTCCCTTTTGAATCCATATATACCAGAATGACACTAGGAAAAATTTATGTACCAAAATGACCACTTTGAGAGAAATCGGCATTGGTAGTGCCGTTTTTGGATTGAAGTCGGCATTGCCAATGCCGACTTTAGGCCATTTCTGAAACCCAATTTTTTTTTTTTTTTTTTTTTTAAAAAAGCCCTAAAGTTGGCATTGCCAATGCCGACTTTAGGCCTTTTTTTTTTTTCAAATTGGGTTTCTCACTTTTATATTTATCTGCGGCGATAAGAATTGGGGTTACCCTTCTACGATCCGTTCTTTTCTGCTCTTGCGATTCATTTAGGAGTTAGGACTCCAGAGCAATTTTCTGTTGTTGTTTCTGACTAAGGAATATAAGGCACACTCAGTTACTAATCTTTTTTAGGTTCACAAAATCAATCTAACCACAGTTACCCAAGATCAAAAAATTAATTATGGCTAGTATACTTATTTGTTACACAGTGATTGTGGAGGGTTAAATCAATTTGCAAATTCAGTTTCGTACTCCCTCTGTAATCTATATTTTGGGTTTTGAAAATTGGAGTTTATTCTCCAATAATCCAATTTAAAAATTCAATTTGGAAATCTAGAAAGCAAAAGAAACAAAGTCCAATTTGCGAATTCAGTTTTTTAGAATTTCGTCGGTGGATCTGTGAAGCCGAGAAACATGCCCGAGTAGACGACGACCTATCTGCTGCAGGAAGAATCACAAACGAGATTGATGGGAGTTTTGCGGCCGTAGGGTATTTTAAAAACGGGCGTTTTAATTTTTTAACCCCAATTCGTATCGGCGGCAGATAAATATAAATGTGAGACACCCAATTTGAAAAAAAAAAAAAAAAAAAAAGGGCCTAAAGTCGGCATTGGCAATGCCGACTTTAGGTTTTTTTTTTTTTTCAAATTGGGTTTCAAAAATGGCCTAAAGTCGGCATTGGCAATGCCGACTTCAAACAAAAAAGGCACTACCAATGCCGACTTCTCTCAAAGTGGTCATTTTGGTACATAAATTTTCCCTAGTGTCATTCTGGTACATATGGATTCAAAAGGGAATTATTTGAAAAAAAAATTTCTCTAATTGGGCCACCTCATAATGATGACTCATAATACCACTTGACACATTTCTACAATTCTATTGGTTAGCTCATTTTGAGGCTTTCAACATAAAAAAATGAAGAAAAAAAAATTACAAATTGCAAAGATTTCGGCTGATATGTGCATAGAAAGATTTGAAATTTGAAATTCAAATTTTGGCACTATACAATTCGCTACCAAATTTCGATGATTACTCAATTTAAAAAAATAAATAAAAATTCAGCTCCTAAAATTTCAGAATATTTATTCTTATCTAAATATAAGCCTCAATTAAAAAAAATGTAAAAACAAAACTTTATTGCTCTATTCATATTTTCCATTGATTTTAATTAATAACTAACACTGCATTTTCGAATTTTATTAATAAAAAAACAGGTTATTAAGGAAATGATTGTAGTATAATTTTAATTAAGGAAATAAATATTTTTGAATACCAATTCTTATGAAAGTCTAATTGAATTTAATTAATAAAAACAAGCTAACTAAGGAAAGGATTGTAGTATAAAAAAACTAAGGAATGATTTTAGTTAAATTTAAATTTAAAATTAAAATTCAAAGACATATATATCTTATTTAAGGGAATTATTTAACTACTAATTCTTACCTAAATTTAAGCACACGTGATTTTCAAATTATTTGACTCTAGAATTCTATCTCATTAGACTTTTAAATTGATTCCGGCTAGAATATTTGATTTTCCATTGATAATATAGATAATCTTAATTCAAATTTTAAATAATCAAATATCATCATCAAATTAGTTAACAATATTTTTCCCTTATATAGTGTCCCATCCGTCCCCTTTTTCCCCATAACGTGGACTCTCTCAATTTAAGGTCAGACTCTTTCCCAGTAATTAAACTTCCTTTTATTCTCTTTTAGTCTTTGTTAGTATGTACAAATGGATACATGAGGATAGTTTTGAGAAGTTCTTATACAATATTACATTCATATTTTATATTGAGTTTTCTTAATTTCGGTCATGGTAATAAATCGCAGATAATGTCAACAGACGGCCGACTAATTCTAGCCCTTTTTGTCACGTTTGCTTCTAATCCTTTGTGGCCAGAAGTCGCAGAATTCATAGAGCGTAGTGGCCTGGGACCGAAAGATATGCCTGATGTTTTACGTAGGATTTTTAAAATTAAATTCGATCAACTATCGAAAGCTTTGAAAGAAGAATTTTCTTTTGGCAATCTCAATTCATGTAAGTTATTATGTTCATTTCTTAGTGTAAGTTCTATTATATGAATGCAATCTTTTGTTGGCTGCCTCTATACTAACTATGTATTTGTTCATATATGCAGTTGTCGTCTCTGTCAAATCTGTTGAGTTTGAAAAACGAGGCCTACCTCATGGACACATTCTCCTTTTTCTCAACTATATCGATCAAGCGCGCATTACTCATGTCGACACCAAGCAAGGAAATCATTAGAAATAGAATTCTATGTTCACTTTTTTTTTTCCTCCAATTGTTCTCCTTTTTATGTAACTTTAAATATTTCAATGTGTACGAAACACATGTAATGGATAAGGTAACTGCGCTCATCTACTAATTAATGATTAACCAAGTTCATCAATAGTACTCCCTCCGTCCCTAAATAAATGTCCATTTTTAATTTTGAAAGACATTTGAGAAAATTGATTTTTAAGAACCTTTAGTAGCATAAGTACATAAATACCCGTGATTATCTCACCATATGTCACCATGATTGTAAGTGTGAACTAGAACATGGTTTTTATGATATTTTCGCTAATATTTGTGTAGTTCCTGATGCCAATGAACCAGATTGGTGTAACGTGTTAAATATTTTTTTTCTTTAATGTTTAGTTTATTAATCATTGGGTTATCCTGGCTTAGTTATATTTGGGTTTTATGGATGTTGTCAGGGCCTCAACGGTGGACCTGAATTGGTACAGTGTGAGGGGTTGAGGATGAAGGTGGAACATATGCGGGGAGACGGTGCAACCTATATCTTTGGGTTGCTAACCATGAAAATGGAAATGGTAAGATTCCAGTGACCCACTATGATATGCATTTTCATATTTACTCCCTCCGGCCCAAAATGATAATCATACTTTTTTCGTTGTTACACAAAATGATAATCATACTTTTTTCGTTGTTACATCGAAGGAACTTTGAACAATAATTTTAGGTTAATTTAATTGTCCTAATGAAACTCTAAAATTTATTATTGATACACCATTAACAATACTATCAATAACAAGTTTTAGATTTTCATTAATACAATTAAATTAACCTAAAATTATTGCGCAAAGTTACTACACAATAACAACGGAAAAAGTATAAACATCATTTTGAGACGGATGTAGTATTTAATTCAAGATTAGTTTGATGATTTCACAATGGTAGCTTATAATTCATCTGGTCTATTAAACCCCCTCTTTCTTTCTCTATTTTTATATCTGTGTGTGCGTTTCCTTTGAACAATTTATTAGTTTTCCATTTGACTATGTTCAAGAATGGTTCCAGTAGCTACCAAAGAATTATAAGCTTTAAGCGTTTCATGATCCCTTACTGTTTTATTAGGTTTCATAGATCTTTACAGTGCACGGGGTTTTGTTTCCGGTGAAATCTTTAATAGGAAGGGAGAGGTAAATACATACAAGTTGTCTGATTGTAGATACTATGTGTGTGTGTGTGTGTTTTCATATTAGTGAGACAGAAATCTGCATAAGTTGGACATGCAAATTGTGGCGGAACTAGAAATTTTCGTGATGGGGGTAAATATAACCTTTTTTCAAAAATTTAAAAGCTTATATTCTTCATGTATAGGCTCGTTTGTCGCAGCTGATGGCTGATGACTTTTGGCTGATGGCTGATGACTTTTGGCTGAATGACTTATAGCTTATTGTCAGAATACTGTTTGTTTTGGCTGATTTGAAAATGCTTATGAGCTGTCTTAAGCTAATTGTGACTGTTTGTTGAAAAAGCTAAAAAATGGCTGAATATAATACAAATACCAAAATACCCCTCATATATAAATAAACACATAATAATTATAATATAATATAATTGTATAACTATTATTATCTAATTATAATTATTTAATTGTTATAATTATTAATGATTATATATTCATAATAATCATAATTATATAAAAATTAATATTATATATAATTTATTAAGTATATATTAATAATGATAAAATAATATTAATAATAGTAATATAGTTTTAATAATATGATGATTATATAATATTAATAATATAATTATATTAATAATAATAATACTAATACTAATAATAATATAATATAATAATAATTTTTAATAATTTTTATTATTATTAATTTTATAATGATAATAATAACACAATTGTAATACTAATATATTTATGATTATATAATGATAATAATATAATTATAAAATAATAAAATTATTATTATTATTATTATTGTTATTATTATTATTATTATTATTATTATTATTATGTAACTAACTTATATAAATCATACATAGAAAAGGAAGGGTATTATTGACTTACCAAAAGTGATGAAACTTTCATATTTTCAATAAGCCAAGAAAAGCATCATTTTTCTAGCTTTTTAGCTTTTACTTATTTATGCTTTGAGGGAGTTGTACTTGACTTATTGGCTTTTAGCTTATAAGTGAAAACAAACACTACTAAAATAACTTATTTTAAGTCAAAAGCCATAAGCCAACCCAAATAAATGAAAACAAACAGGCACTATGTATGGTGTTTTACATGGAGTTCTTGGGTTACATGAAAAGATAGTGAGCAGTGTGTATCGGAATAAGTTGGGTTATAAGAAAACAACGTTCATTGTCAATCTCATCCTCATCTTGATGTTAACATCATCGTTGTACTTTATATAGAAATGTAGATCATGGGGGGTTTATTAATGAAAAATGTCAAATTTGAAGATCATTTAGGGACGGAGGAGTTTTTTTTTTTTTATTCTTAGCATTACTATGATCCCGTCGAATCTCGACGGGTTACTCACTAGTTATTATTAAAGCCACATGCTCTACATTGTCTGACACACCATTCTATGATAGTTGAAGTGTGTAGAGATGGTTCAATTATTCCCATACACTAGAAGCCGTTAATTTAGGTCATCCCGTCAGGACGTCCCATCCCGCCATATAAATGGGACGGGATGGGATAGTATATTCTAATCCCGTATAAAAGCGGAACTATTTGGGACATTCTGTTTGGGACAATGGACAAGGCGGGGCGGGATGTCCCACATTTTTTTTAATTTTAATTTTTTTTATCCTCAAATGTATTTTAGCACTTAATTTTTATTTTATTTTTCTAACTATCCATTGTCTTTTTGTGTTGATTAAGCTATTTTACGAAATTAATAAGTTTTGAGCTTTTTGTATTATAAAAGATTAATTTTATGTATTCAATTTATTATTTTGGCATCATCTCAGTTAAATTTTAGTTTTATATTTTAGCGTCTTCTTGTCCCGCATTTGTCCCATATTGTCCCGCGTCTCGAGGTGATATGGGACGGGACGAGGATTTTATGTCCCGCGAAAAATTCGGGACGTCCCGTAGGGCAAACACACCAACAATTTCATAAATACCATTCATCGAGTGGCCAAATCTTGACATCTCTCTTGACGAGGAACAAATCCCTTCTTGGCTTATTACCTTTCCCTACACGATTTCGATTATGCCAATCATATCCTTTACAGCTACCCGGTTAAGGGTAACGTTTGAATATGCCAAACGTAATGTTCATCATGTGGAAGACTGTAATAACCACAGGTCTAGAGATTCAAGTGATATAACTATATGAGACTTAATTATGACATTTTGAGCATGACATAAATCTCATAGGGGTCAGTCCAGTATTTTTTCTCCAACAAATACCCATAAGTCTAATTGTATCGCATACACATAATCATCATATGATTATCTATTAAACTTATACTAGTAATTAATCATAATTACTAGGGACGGAGATTATTATAATAAACATGCAAAAGAAATAATAATCAAACATTCAATATCTTTATTAAAGCATAAAGCAAATGATAACAATAATCGTTCAAATAACGTGCCTAGGGCATATATACCAACAATCTCCCACTTGCACTATGCCTAATTAATGTATCGAATACCCATAGACCTAACATGACCATCATGCTTCGCTTGCGGAAGACCCTTTGTTAATGGGTCAGCAATGTTATCTTCAGTTGGTACACTGCATATATTCACGTCTCCTCTATCAACGATTTCTTGAATGATATGAAATCGCCTAAGTATGTGTTTGGATTTCTGATGCGATCTAGGTTCCTTTCCTTGAGCAATAGCACCATTATTATCACAATAAAGGTCTATTGGATTAGCAATGCTAGGAACCACCTCTAGTTCACCAATGAACTTCTTAATCCAAACAGCCTCTTTAGCAGCATCGGATGCAGCTATATACTCAGCTTCAGTTGTAGAATTAGCTACGGTACTCTGCTTAGAACTCTTCCAGCTCACATCACCACCATTAAGCATAAACACAAATCCAGATTGCGATATTGAATCATCCTTGTCGGTTTGGAAGCTTGCATCCGTGTAACCATTTACAACGAGATCATCTTCCATACCTACATATATCAAGAACGAGTCTTTAGTCCTTCGCAAGTACTTTAGAATCATCTTGACAGCAATCGAGTGACTCTCACCAGGATCCGATTGGTATCTACTTGTCATGCTCAAAGCATAAGAGACATCGGGTCTAGTACATATCATGGCATACATGATGGATCCAATTGCAGAAGCATATGGGATTCCATTCATTCTCTCACGCCATCAGTTGTCTTAGGGCACTGATTCTTGCTAAGAGTTATGCCATGTACTTTGACTTAAACCAATCAACTCCTTAGATCTATCACGATAGATTTTTATGCCAAGGATGTAGGCGGCTTCTCCCATATCTTTCATTGAGAAACACTTTCCTAACCAAGTCTTTACAGACTGAAGTGCAGGAATGTCATTTCTAATAAGCAATATGTCATTAACATATAACACTAGAAATAATACTATGCTCCCACTAATTTTCTTGTATACACAAGGTTCATCTTCGTTCTTGATGAAGCCAAACTCTTTGACCGATTCATCAAATCGAAGATTCCAACTCCTAGAGGCTTGCTTCAATTCATAGATGGATCTTTGCAACTTGCATACTTTGTTAGAATTTTCTGGAATTACAAAACCTTCAGGTTGTATCATCATTTACACATCCTCAAGTAAGTTCCCGTTAAGGAACGTTGTTTTGACATCCATTTTCCATATCTCATTTGATTGAATTTCATAAATCCTCTTTTGATTTCCTCTCACTCCTCTCTGATGGGAATTTGCACCTAACATCTCAAATATGTCTCTAGCTTATTCGGGAGTTTTCTCACCTATTGACCCTCCTGCAGCATTATCAACAGTATTTTGGTGTAAATGACTTAACCCATCATAAAATGCTAGATTCAAATGGGGAAGGGGAAAGTCATGGTAATGGCATTGGACTAAAAGCATTTTAAAACGATCCCACGCTTTGTGGAATGCCTCACCAGGTTCTTGTTGAAAACCTATGATTTTCTTTCTTAATGCTGATAATGAGGGATGCGAATAAAATCTCTGAAATAAATCTTGGTACATTTTTTCCCATGAGTTAATGCTATTAGGTGGTAAGGTCATAAACCAAGTCTTAGCCGCACCCTTAAGAGCAAGGGGAAAACAACGCAGCTTCAACTGGTCTTCCGTGATACCAGTAGTGATAGGGAATGTTTGTACATTAGTAAGGTAATCACGGATAAAATTCAAAGGGTCCTCATTAGATAAACCATGGAAAGTAGGTAGCAAATTAAAATACTGCCCTTTAAGCTCATAAGCTTTTGCCGCGGCCGGCAAATCAATACAGGAAGATGCGTCATCAATTTTAGGACGAAAGAAGTCTTTCATGTGATGAACGGCCTGACGTTCTCCATCTCCCATATTAGTGTCTTCTTCTACCTCGATGGTAGAGATTTCTGTTTCACTTAATTGTTCTTCTGCCTCGGTGACAGAAGTCTCAGATTCGGTTTCTGACTGTTTACTAGGGGGAATGCCCCTCTCAAGCTTGTCGATGTCATTGTTCAACGGAACAAACTAGGGGTTTAGTGACTTCCGACCAAGCATACGCTGTTGAAAATTTAATTGTGGAATATGTTGGGTTTTGATGCATCATGCGCAATAGAATAAATATTAGATCAAACACCCATGTGCCCGGATCCGTGCATGTTGATTAAATTAAATACAAGATGAAAGAAACTAACCATTGAAGATCGCATCCATGAACATGGATTTTAAGGTGCTAACGCAAACACCTTATATTAGTATCCACTCGCCGAACGGATATCAAGAACACCTTCTTGATCTGGATTGCTAAACCCAAGGCTTGATGAAGAAACGATTTCTTCATAGGAATTATTTTGCTCCATTGATCATTGTATTTTGATGATTCACAATCTCAAAATAAATAATAATACCTCCCAATAATTTATTGTTTCTAAAACAATGGTTTGTGATTTCCAAAATCACCATTAGAGGCTGTCAAACCCGCTTGTATATCATATATAAGGGTCTGACCTAATTCCGTTTGGGATTGGGATTCCTTGTCGTACAAGAAAATTGAATAAACTGTATTGTTACGGGGGGCAACCGTACGGCTATGAGGGAGCCGTACGGTGCCTTTGTAGACGTACGGTGGTCAGTATAAAATCCCAGATTTTTCTGCCTTTTCAATCCGTTCTATTGTGTGTGACCCAATATGATTATACTAAGTTGGCAATGAGTCCGAACCAGTCAAAACCCGTAAGTCATAAGCGGACTCTAGCAAGACATTATGACTACCCAAATAGTATAACTTTGAAAGTCCAAAGTAACCTTATAGAACATATCAAGATCCCTTTGTCACGCGATATCATATTGGACATAAGTCATGGTCCACGTCTACTTATGTTGTCCAATGCTTTCTCGATCCCGAGTAGAATGATATGAGCAAATGACATTGAACACATCAATTTATTTGGGCATGGCCGTACACTATAATCAATCTCACTCATCGAGTTTCCAAGCAGATATCTCTCTTGAGAGAGGGACAAATCCCATCTTGATTTATCATTCTTCCCTACATGAATCCGATTATGCCAATCATAGCCTTTATAACCACCCAATTAAGGGTAGCGTTTGAGTACGTCAAACATAATGTTCATCATGTGGAAGACTATGATAATCTCAGGTCTAAGGATATCAAATGATATATCTATTATGAGATTTAATTATGACATTTGACAATGACATAAATCTCACAACGGGTCTATCCAGTACCTTGTTTTCCAACAAGTACCCACAAGTTTAATCTGCATCCTATGCACCATAATCATCATATGATTATCCATTAAACTCATGCTAGCCTTTCATAAATGCTAGGGATAATGATTATTATAATAAACATGCAAAAGATATAATAATCAGGTTTGTTATCTCTATAATAATGAAGCCATGATATAACGCATAGGCCTTTCTCAAGGGCCTAGGGCATAATATCCGACAGAATACAGATCAAGTCCCCGACAAAGGTGCCAAAAACTTGACAGAGAAAAACTCCACTTGTAATAAAAACCTAGCAAGCGCACTAGTTACCGTAGTAGTAACACGCAATGCGAGGGTTGATCCACAGGGACTTGTGTATCAACAGTTCAGTTTTCAGCAGTTAAAGACAAGAAATTAAAGTAACATTCATGTGATGAATGAATATTAGAACTGATACATATTGATGTATGTAGGTCATTAAAGTAACAATGCTAGAAAGGCTTTTGGTAACTCATGGCAAGAGTATTGATGTAATCTGATCTGATCAAAGTAATAAATATTTGAACCATGGACTTGAGGAGAATTCTGCAGAAAGTCTGCAGTATAAAAAAAACAGAATCTGGAAACTACAACCGTACGACTGTAAATTAGGCGTACACCTAAGGATGAGCCGTACGGCTCCTGTTTACAGAAACCTGTAGATTGTCTGCAAACTGCTGTTTTTTGCCTTATAATAAGTCAAAATTGATCTTTAATTAATCTTCTGGATTACATGTGCTGGAAACAGTTGTGTTTACATTAAATTGAGTTTCATCTAAAAGGTTCGACTGATACCATATTAGATATGGAATGAAAGAAACATTGGTTTGTCTTTCATAAAGATTTTGATGTAACACTTTTGCGAAAAGTATTGCCTTGGACAAAATCTCACCTAAATCTAGTCAATGTATTTTCATGGGATATCTTAAGGATATTAATTTTACGCCTTTAGAAAACAAATCGTTTGTTACTCTAAATAGCACTTTCTAGATAAATCATTTATCTCTAAAGAACTAGTGGGAGTAAAATGTATCTCGAAGAGTTCGAGACCCAGAAATGACATAAACCTAAGATGGAAGTTGAACAAGGTTTCACAAGGAGTTACGGAAATTCGTTCAAGTATACACAAGATATTTGCATAACTGATATGATACTGTCTATAACAAGAAATATTGATTTCTCGTACTAGAAAGTAATTAGGAAGATGTCATTGCGAATGATTGACCTATTACCTATCAAGATGCAAAGTCCGCTCCGGATTTAGATCAATGAATTGGAGTCATAAAATCTAAAAGTACAATCCATGTATCATAATCAAGTTTCGAACTTGATTGTTCTACCCTAAGGCTTAAAAACCATAGGATAGAAAATGAGTTTTATTGGAGAAAACGGACATGGATCGCAAGGTGCATATTGATAAATCATGACTAATTGAGTAAAGTTAATTCATAATGTCGATTATGATGAAACTTTATCACCCATAGTCATGCTCAATGATATTAGAATTCTAATTGTCATGACCTCATATTTTGAATATGAAATATGACAGATGGATGTCAAAACTATATTCCTTAACAGGAACTTACTTTAGGATGTGTTTGATACAACCTAAAAGTTTTGATCCATAAAATTCTAATAAAATATACAAGTTGCAGAAATCTATGAGATGGATTGAAGCAAACAACTTGGAGTGAAATTATTATTTTGATGTAGTATTCAAGGAGTTTGAATTCATCAAAGATGAGACTTGTGATTTCAATAAATTTAGTGGGAGTGTAACATTATTCCTAGTTTAATATATGTGGTTGACATATAATTCATTTTTAAAAGAGTTTCTAAATGAAAATCTTGGATAACGCTGCCTATATCCTTGGACTGATTTATGGAGACAAATCTAAAAGGATGATTGGTTGAAGTCAAGGTACTAATACAGACAAGATAGTGAAAATTTCACCATGCAAGACTCTTGGAGAGGTTACTTGGAAAATTCTAATGGCATTAATCTTTGCAAGATTTAGTCTTCCTGGAAGACTAATGAGTAAGAGTACATGATTAGGATTCCATATACTTCGGCAATTGGATCTATCATGTAAGCCATATTGATGTGCTAAGACCGGATGTCTCATATACTTGGAGTATGATGAGATGATACCAATCGGATCCTAGTGAAAGTCACTAGTTAAGAAACATCCTTATGTACTTGAAAAAGAACTAAAGGATGCGTTCTTGATCTTTGATGGAATGAAAGATGATCTTGTAATAATTACATAGATGCATTCTTACAAACCAATAAAGATAAATATTGCAGTATAAATACATGTTCATGTTTAATAATGGTGTTAGAAAAGTTCTAAATATACCATTACTATTCAACAAAAAGGTTGAGTATCTAGTAGCATGAGATGCAACTGAAAAAATTGTTTGGACAATGAGACTAATCAGTAAACTAGAAATTGTTTCTAGTGTCACTAATTTAATGGACCTTCATTGTGTCAATAATTGTTATTGCACAATCCAAGGGGCTAATGTCTTGTTCAAACATATACTCAGACATATCTATCTTATTCGAGAAATCTTCAAAGATAGGAGATGTCAAAATATACAAAATACTATATGATGATAACAAGGATAATCATCTTACATAAGCTCTCTTGCAATAATGATGGAGATCATAACTTAGATCAATGAGTACTGGATACACGTTGATTGGGCCTAGTGCAAATGGGAGATTGTTGGATATCATGCTTTAGGACTTTGAGAAAGGCCTATGTGTTATATCATAGCTTCATTGTTATAGAGATAACAAACCCGATTATTATATCTTTTGCATGTTTATTATAATGATCAGTGTCCCTAGCACTTATGAGGGCTAGTACGAGTTTAATGGATAATCATATGATGATATGGTGCATAGAATGCGGATTAAACTTGTGGGTACTTGTTGAAAAACAATGTACTGGATAGACCCGTTATGAGATTTATGTCATGGTCAAATGTCATAATTAAATCTCATAATAGTTATATCATTTGACATCCTTAGACCTGAGATTATCATGGTCTTCCACATGACGAACATTATGTTTGACGTACTCAAACGCTACCCTTAACCGGGTGGTTATAAAGGCTACGATTAACATAATCAGATTCTTGTTGGGAAGAATGATAAGTCAAGATGGGATTTGTCCCTCTCTCAAGAGAGATATCTGCTTGGCCTCTCGATGAGTGAGATTGATGATAGTGTACAGCCGTACCCAAATGAATTGAAGTGTTCAATATCATTTTCTCATATCAATCTACACGGGATCGAGAAAGCATTAGAAAACATAAGTTGACGTGGACCACGACTTATGTTCAATATGATATCGCGTGACAAAAGGATTGTGATATGTTCTATAAGGTAACTTTGGACTTTCAAAGTTATACTAATTGGGTAGTCATAATGGCTTGCTAGAGTCCGCTTATGACTTACGGGTTCTGAATGGTTTGGACTCATTGCCAACATAGTATAATCCTATTAGGTCACACACAATAGAACGGATTGGAAAAGGCTAAAATAATGGGAAAAATGTAAAGGCAACCGTACGGCTATGAGATTGGCGTACGGCTCCTATGGAGCCGTATGGCCACCCCCCCGTACCAGTCCAGTTTGTTCAGTTTTCTTGACTGTCAAGGAATCCTGATCCCAAACGGAATTAGGTCAGACCCTCATATAAGATATGCAGCCAGGTTTGACAGCCTCTAATGTTGATTTTGGAAATCAATAGCAATTGTTTTAGAAATAATAAATTATAGAGAGGTGTGATTATTTATTTTGTGATCCATGATCATCAAAATACAATAATCAATGAAACAAAACAATTCCTACGAAGAAATCGTTTCTTCATCAAGCCTTGGGTCTAGCAATCCAGATTAAGAAGGTGTTCTTGATATCCGTTCGACGTGTGGACACCGATAGAGGGTGTTTTCTTTAGCACCTCAAAGTCTGTGTTCACGGATTCGATCTTCAAGGGTATGTTTTCTTTCATCTTGTATTTAATCTAATCAACATGCATAGATCCGGGCTTATGGGTGTTTGATCTTATGTTTTATTCCGCTGCGTATGATGCATCAAAACCCAACATAATCTGGCTGCTGGAGTTTGATATCTATTTATACTAGGGTCAAATAGGGTTACAAAAAGGAAAACAATTAAAATCCTTAAGACAATTGGAAACTGCCTGTTTTTTGCCCATAGTCATGTGCGGCCGCCCAAAAGGCACTGTGCGGTCGCCCAATGTTCCAGGTTGTTTCTGGGCTAAATACTTCACAAGTGTGCGGCTGCCCATAATGGGTTGTGCGGCCGCCCACTCTTCCTGAAATGTTGTATTTCTTCTTTTCTCTTCCTTTCTTGATTCCATTCCGTCCCCATGCATTCCTTGCCTTCCTTTAAGTCTCAAAACATCCTAAAAGTACCTATTTTCCTTTCTTAACACATATCTCCACAAAAATCAATTAAAATACAATAAAACCCAAGATCGAGCATAAAATGAGTTACGAAATAGTACTCTTTAAATGTGTAAAAACACATTTATCAATGTGAGTGGGAGGAGAGATAAAATAATATAGAGAATAGTAAGTTGATATTTATTGTAAGTAAGAAGAAGGGAGAAAGTGGAGGGAAATTTATCTTTTTTGAGTAAGTGAGACTTTTCAATGAGACGCTCCAAAATGGAAAAGTGGGAAATTTGTTTTGGGAGGGAGGGAGGGAGTAAGTATTTTGGAACAGATGGAATAATTAAAAAACTATTCCCATCCATCATCTCTAAATGAATGATATTTTCTTAGAATTTTTATCTTAAAATGAATGTCCTTAAAAAGAAAAATTTGTTTTTAGATGTTTTATTCTTTTCACTAGTATCTTTATATTTAAAAATTAATTATTTAAAAACTAGATATCAAAAATATTTATGAATCTTTGTCATTTAATTTATCTGTATAAAAATTAGAATTTTTTTGAATGTCTAAAATAAAAATTTGGATATTCATTTAAGAAATGAAATAGCAAAATAAAATACTGAAATTTTTTAATCCTTCTTCTGTTTCTAAATAAAAGTCAATTTTCAAAAATAAAATAAAATTGTCCTGAATGTTTTTTTTTTTTAGGAAAAATTTCATTTATGATCACCCAACTATTGAACAGGAGTGATTTTGATCACTCAACTATTTGTTTTTGCGTTTAATAGCCTGGACTATTTTTTCTGTGCTTCAGTGATCACTGGGACTAACTCCATCCGAAAAAATCGTTAACTCAGCCTTTGCTTATCTATATCTATGTGCCCATTTTTTTAGGGTAAAATAGGAATATCAGGTTTATATTGAGCAGATTCATTACATCAGCGTAAATGGTCTCAAAGCATTTCATAAAACAACAGTTTCAGTCGGCTCTCTCAACCAGTGACCCTCATCCCTCTAAACCATCTTTTGCGCCATCTTTCTTCAGCGAATTTCGACCAACTTCTTAGTCAGCGTCTCTACCTCCTCCCACCATGACGCCGCCCCTCTATCTTTCTCAGACTTCCTCTCCCCCGCCACCTTCCCCTCCCCTTCCTCATCCCCACATTCGCCGCCACCACAGACCTCGCTCTATCCGACCCTTTCCCCTCCCACACCCCATCTCTTCTTCCAGATCTACAGCCTTTCTCTCTCTTTCTCTTTCTATCACCTCCTTCATCACCTTCCCGGGTCTTCTCAGTCCTCGTCTTCATAGCCGTAGATCTGTCTTTTCAGATCTGGTCATAGAAAAAGTGAAACCGATGTTTTCTTTTTTAAGGTAGAGTTTGTTTTTTTTTTTTTTTTTTTAAAGGTTGCTTTGTTATTACAAAAAAAAAAAAAGAAAGAAGAAGTAGAAATTGAATGTTTGAGAAGCTAGTTCTTTTTTTCTTTTTTGCTTTAATTTTATGTGTATACATTTTTCATCAACTCACTTTAATCATCCTCTTAATCAGTTACATCGTGTATTAAAATAAAAATAAAAATGCTCATGGATTAAAATTGAATTATATTTTTAAGGATTGAAAGAAACTTAATTTTATATTTTATAATTTAATTTATGATTTTAAAATAATATTTAATTGTTTTTTCTTGAAAGGTAAAATAATACTAATATTTGATATAAGTACCTTTTATACTAATATTCGATATAAACCTAGTATTCCTATTTTACCCTTAAAAAAGGGCACCTGGATAAGTAAATGATGAGTTAACGATTTTTTTTGATGAAGTTAGTCACAGTGATCACGAAAGCATAGAAAAAATAGTTCAAGCTATTAAACGAAAAAAAAATAGTTGGGTGATCAAAACCACTCATGGCCAATAGTTGGGTGATTATAAATGCAAATTTTCCTTTTTTTTTTTAAACATAACTTTGTTTTTAAATGGATTTTTTTTTCACATTTTTTTCAACAATCTCTTTATACTTGCAAAACTAAAACCGAATTTTTGGAAATGAGATTACAAGATTATGTTGGTAGTGGTGCCCTAGGCACGTTTAATAAACGTTGTAATTGTTATCATTTATTTCATATCAATAAAGAGATGTTTTGATTATTATTGTTGTTCATGTTTACTTATAATAATCTCCGTCCCTAGTACTTGTTGAGCACTAGTATAAAGGCTAAATGATCATGGGATGATCATGTTAGATTTATGGGTACTTGTTTGGAACAAGGTACTGGACATGACCCGCTGTATGAGATTTATGTCATGGTCTATGTCGAACATATATCTCATATTATTTATGTCAATTGAATCCTTAGACATGAAGTTATTATAGTCTTCCACTTGATGAACATTGTGATTGACATATTCAAATGCTACCTTAACACGGTAGTTATAAAGGGTATGATTGGCATAATCGGATTCCCGTTGGGAAGAATAATAAGCTAAATGGATTTGTCCCTCCACGGAGAGATGTCAAGCTTGGGCCTCTCGTAGGAATGATGTTGATGAAATGTTCGGCCGGACTCAAATGAATTGATTGGATCAATGTCATTTGGATTATCAACATATTCGGAATCGAAAAACTATTGAACAAAACAAGTTGACTCTTTGACCATGACTTGTGTTCAATGACATCGTGGACAAAGGGATTGTGACATATTCTAAAGGAATGCGAACTTGTATCTAGTTACACTATTTGGGTAGGTATGACGGTTTGCTAGAACCTAATCATATCTTATGAGTTCATGTTTGAGCCCATTGCCAACTTAGTGTAATCCTAGAGGGTCACACACAAATAGAACGAATCATAAAGGACTAAATGAGAATTATGGAAAAATGTCAGGTTTTGGCTTTGGCACGACCGTGCGCCTTTAAACGGCACGACCGTGCCATAAATCCAAACCAAGGCAAAAGGATCGATCCGTTTGGCACGACCGTGCCAAACATAGGGGCACGACCGTACCAATATTCGGGGAAGGTCTGGCAGGTTCGACCCATTTGGCACGACCGTGCCAAATAAAGGGGCACGACCGTGCCAGAATTCCTGGCAGAATAAGGACTTGCCTTAATTAAGGTGACGGGATTTAGGAATCCTAGGTCATTAAGAGTTAATGACTAGGTCCTATAAAAGCATCTTTTCACCAGTCATTAAGCAAGGAATTCCTAATTCATTGAGAGAATAATATTCTTGATTAGATCAAGAAATTCATAGTTCCATATAGTCAATATAATTGTGAAAACGTGTTTCACAATTTTTTGGTCTAGCAACCAAGATCAAAGAAGTTCATTTGATATTTGTTCAAGGTGTGGATACCGCTAGAGGGTGAAGCTCATCATCTTCAAAGTTCGTGTTCGTACTTTCTTCGTGATCAAGCTTCAAGTTTCTCCACCAAAGACCAAGGAAGATTTAATAGCCATCAAGGGTTAGTTTTATCCTATATTCATGTTATTGTATTTGATTTAATCATACGAACGGATCTATGGGCTTTGGGTTTCAAAATTTTAAATTGCTATATTCCGCTGCGCATGTTACTTGGAAACCCAACAGTGGTATCAGAGCCCCGTTCATGTTGATTAATTCAATACTTGGATCATGTTGTGTGTATATAAATTGTTTATGTGCCAAGCATGATATGAATATTGGATTATATGATGTTTATGTGTTTTGTGATTTTATGTGGTTTATTGTTTTAGAAACTTTAATCGCACTATTCAATCGCAATAAAAATTATGGTGGATTTAAAATTGTTTGGATTATCAATTTTTGATTGGATCAAAGTTTTGATATTCTAGGGATTCAAGAATAAATTGTTTATTCAAGATTTTGTTGATCATGGTGATTGGATCACCAAGAACACCAAATCCTTATTGAATCGGGAAAAACAATTTTGAGACAAATTTTGGAACTTTAAAATTTTGATTTTCGGAAGGGTCCGACCGGACCCATACCTTGACCCGGCCGGACCTAGGGTTTGGCGCGGGGTAGAGCTTGGGTCTTGGGTGTGGATCTTGGGTTTAAATTTCCTATTTGTTTTAGTCTTGTGAGTCTAAGATTGGTTCAAGGTTTGGATGGCTAATCTACGTTCATCGAGATTGTGTTTCCCAAAATTGATCGCAATCAAAGTTTCAAAGATAAAACGAAGTTAGAATTATGAAGAGTTCATAATTGCTAAAATTGAGAAACAAAATTCTTGATTCAAAGTTTGGAGATCCATGTGGAATTGTGAATGCAATTGGCCTACGTTCATCGAGACCATCTATTGCTTAGTTTCGGCCACATGGACTACTTTCTTGGTTTCTTGAATTAGTGCGGGATTGTGGTTGCCTAATGGCTTAGTTCGACCGCACTTCTTGTTGTCTTGATTTGGAAATAATAACCGAAGTTGAAATAGTCTCATCCTCATAATTATAGAGAAACTAATGACACATAAATACCATGCTTAAATTAATGGAGATTAATTCAGTGGCTAAACTTGATGTGTAACATGTTTATATTATGTGCTCATAAATGTGTTATATGCTATATGTGATGAACCTTCAAAGAAAGTTTTAAGTCCTTTTGCCATGCCATGATTAAAACACTTGTTTATACATGAGTAATTTTATGTGGGCTCGCCAAAGCGAGGTGCATTGATTTTATTCATGTTTGAGCAAGATGAGTGAATAAGAGTTTCCTATGCGTTTAAAATGGTTGGACTTAATTAAGCGTCAAAACAGTTTTGGGCTTAAGGCAAAGATGAGATTTAACATGCTTTTTGAAATTGGATTTCTTAAAGAATCTCATGAAAAGAACTGAGAGTCATATGAGATATGATTGACAAGAGTTGTCTACCTAATTGATTTAATTTTGAGCGGTGCACCAAAGCGTACTCAAAATTAGATTAAAACGGGATCTCAACCCATTTAAATTATACTATACATTGGATGTATAAAGAAGGTTGTATAATTTGGTGGGAGTATTTTGTTTTAAAATACATTAATTATCTCTTTAATGAAAATCGGTACTTATTAACTTTTGGAAATTTTGCATATTTGTAGATAATGACTAATAACACTCAATCAATGTCGTTGCGATCGATCCTTGAGAAGGATAAGCTCGAAGAGAATGGTACTAACTTTATGGATTGGATCCGTAGCATAAGAATCGTTCTTAGGCAAGAAGATAAGTTGTACATTCTCGATGGGCCTCTCCCTGCTGAACCACCGCCTACTGCCCCTAGGGCGGAAAGAGACAATTACAAGAAACATCGTAATGATTCTAGAGATGTAAGATGTCTCATGCTTGCTGCTATGTGTTCAAAACTCCAACAAAGTTTGGAACATTTGGAAGCCTATGAGATAGGCGTGGAGTTGAGAACCATGTTTCAAGAACAAGCTAGGCAAGAGAGGTACAAGACCATTGTTGCATTCACTACTAGTAAAATGAATGAAGGGCAACAAGTGAGTCCTCACTTTCTTAAAATGAAAGGTTATGTAGAGCACCTTGAGAAACTTGGCTATCCAATCCCATTGGAGCTAGCCACGAATCTCATTCTTAATTCATTTCCTAAAAGTTATAATCAGTTTGTGATGAATTATAACATGCATGGAATGGATAAGAATCTCTCTGAGTTGCATGGGATGCTCAAACTGCAGAGATGAAAATTGTGGAGAAAGGTTCTCCCGTGCTCTTGGTTCATGATGGGAAGAAGGCTGGTGCCAAAGGAAAGGGTAAGGCAAAAGTTGTCAAACCCAAGATAAGCAAGGCAAAGGTTGCCAAGGCTTCTGAGGCAAAACCTGATTCACAAAAGGATGCAATTTGTTTCCATTGTCAAGAAATTGGTCATTGGAAACGTAATTGCAAGGCTTTCTTGGAAGAGCAAAAGAAGAAGAAGGGCAGCAAAGCTGCGTCGACTTCAGGTATCTATATGATAGATATTCTCCTTTCTACCACTGATTCTTGGGTATTGGATACCGGATGTGGTTCTCACATTTGTCTAAATGTGCAGGGACTAAAGAATAGGAGACTGCTTAAAGAAGGTGAAGTAGATCTACGTGTGGAGAATGGAGCAAGAGTTGCTGCATTAGCCGTAGGGACTTATGAAGTCACTTTACCTTCAGGATTAATTCTTGTTTTGAACAATTGTTATTATGTTCCGGATTTAAGCAGAAATATTATTTCAATTTCTTGTTTGGATAATGAAGGTTTTAAGTTTCTTATTGAGAATAAGAAATTTTCTATTTATTTAAATGATGTGCTTTATGGTATTGCTAATTCATTTAATGGCCTTTATATCTTGGATGTCAAAGATGAAAATAATGTCTATCATGTAAATAAGAAATCTAAACCTAATGATGTAAATCATACTTATTTGTGGCATTGCCGTCTTGGTCATATTAATGAGAAGCGTATCTCAAAACTCCATGGGGACGGACTTTTGGGTTCATGTGACTTAGAGTCATATGATACTTGTGAGTCATGTCTTCTTGGAAAAATGACTAAGACACCTTTTACCAAGTTGGGTGAAAGGGCAAGCGACTTATTGGGGTTGATACATTCCGATGTATGCGGACCATTAAGTAGCAATGCTAGGGGAGGATTTCAATACTTCAAACCTTCACTGATGATTATAGTAGATTTGGGTATGTTTACCTAATGAAACATAAAAGTGAAGCATTTGAGATATTTAGAATATTTCAAAATGAAGTAGAAAAACAACTTGGCAAAAGTATAAAAGCACTTCGATCAGATCGAGGTGGAGAATACTTAAGTCAAGAATTTGATGATCATCTAAAGAATTGTGGAATAGTTTCACAATTGACTCCACCCGGAACACCACAATGGAATGGTGTGTCCGAAAGGAGGAATCGGACTTTGTTAGACATGGTTCGATCAATGATGAGTCAAGTTGATCTTCCAATATCCTTTTGGGGTTACGCCCTAGAAACCGATGCTTTCACACTAAATCGTGTTCCAACTAAATCGGTTCAAAAGACTCCATATGAGGTGTGGAACGGAAAGAAGCCTTGTCTATCTTTCATGAAGATTTGGGGTTGTGAAGCTTTTGTCAAAAGACTTGTCTCAGACAAACTTGCACACAAATCTGATAAATGTATTTTCGTGGGATATCCTAAGGAAACTAAAGGATATTACTTTTACAACCGAGAGGACAACAAAGTGTTTGTTGCCCGAACTGGTGTCTATCTAGAGAAAGAGTTTCTCTCCAAAGAAATCAGTGGGAGTAAAATAAATCTTGAAGAAATTCGAGACCCATAAAATAACATTGAACCAATAGAGGAACAAGAACAAGAACCACAAGGAGTTGTGGAACCTGTTCAAAACACACAAGTAACTCGCAGATCTAGTAGGTTACGATCCGAGCCCGAGAGATATGGATTTCTCGTAACGGATAGTAATGAGGTAGAAATCATTGAGAATGATGAACCGTCAACCTACCAAGAGGCGATGTCTTCTCCTGATTCGGACAAGTGGCTTGGAGCCATGGAATCCGAATTACAATCCATGCAAGACAATCAAGTTTGGAATTTGATTGATGCGCCCGAAGGTGTAAAAACCATAGGATGCAAATGGGTCTTCAAGAAGAAGACTGACATGGATGGGAAGGTGCATACTTACAAAGCTAGGCTTGTAGCGAAGGGTTATAGGCAAGTTCATGGTATTGACTATGATGAGACCTTTTCACCCGTAGCAATGATCAAGTCTATAAGAATTTTGCTTGCCATTGCCGCATATCATGACTATGAAATATGGCAGATGGACGTCAAAACCGCTTTCCTGAATGGAAAACTACAAGAGGATGTGTATATGACACAACCAGAAGGTTTTGAAAAAGATTCTAAGGTATGCAAATTGCAGAGATCCATCTATGGATTAAAGCAAGCTTCTAGGAGTTGGAATCTCCGTTTTGATGAATCGGTCAAAGAGTTTGGTTTCATCAAGAACGAAGATGAGCCTTGTGTATACAAAAAGATTAGTGGGAGCATAGTGCTATTCCTTATTTTATATGTGGATGACATATTGCTCATTGGAAACGACATTCCTACACTTCAGTCTGTGAAGACTTGGTTAGGAAAGTGCTTCGCAATGAAAGATATGGGTGAAGCCGCATATATTCTTGGCATTAAGATCTATAGAGATAGATCAAGGAGGCTACTTGGTTTAAGCCAAAGTACATACATTGACAAGGTCATTAGAAGATTCCGTATGGAAAATTCTAAGAGAGGCACCTTGCCCGTATTACATGGAGTTTCTCTAAGCAAGACTCAATGTCCTAAGACAAAAGATGAGCGTGAGAAAATGAATGATGTTCCATATGCTTCGGCAATTGGGTCCATCATGTATGCCATGATTTGTACTAGGCCGGATGTATCTTATGCTTTGAGCATGACAAGTAGATACCAATCCGACCCTGGCGAAAATCACTGGATAGCTGTAAAAGCGATTCTTAAGTACTTGAGAAGAACTAAAGACTCCTTTTTGGTCTATGGAGGAATGGAAGATGATCTCGTTGTAAATGCTTACACGGATGCAAGCTTCCAAACCGACAAAGATGATAGCCGATCGCAATCGGGTTTTGTGTTTATGTTAAATGGTGGAGCTGTAAGCTGGAAGAGTTCCAAGCAAAGTACAACCGCTGATTCTACAACAGAAGCTGAGTATATTGCTGCATCGGATGCTGCAAAGGAAGCTGTTTGGATTAAGAAGTTCATAACTGAACTTGAAGTGGTTCCTAGTATTGCTAATCCAATAGACCTTTATTGCGATAATAATGGTGCTATTGCTCAAGCAAAGGAACCAAGAGCACATCAGAAATCCAAACACATACTTAGGCGTTTCCATATCATTCGAGAGATCGTTGATAGGGGAGACATAAATATATGCAGAGTACCTGCTGATGACAATGTTGCGGACCCGCTAACAAAGGGACTTCCACAAGCCAAACATGATGGTCATGTTAGGTCCATGGGTATTAGATACATGGGAGATTGGGCCTAGGGCAAGTGGGAGATTGTTGGTAGTGGTGCCCTAGGCACGTTTAATAAACGTTGTAATTGTTATCATTTATTTCATATCAATAAAGAGATGTTTTGATTATTATTGTTGTTCATGTTTACTTATAATAATCTCCGTCCCTAGTACTTGTTGAGCACTAGTATAAAGGCTAAATGATCATGGGATGATCATGTTAGATTTATGGGTACTTGTTTGGAACAAGGTACTGGACATGACCCGCTGTATGAGATTTATGTCATGGTCTATGTCGAACATATATCTCATATTATTTATGTCAATTGAATCCTTAGACATGAAGTTATTATAGTCTTCCACTTGATGAACATTGTGTTTGACATATTCAAACGCTACCTTAACACGGTAGTTATAAAGGGTATGATTGGCATAATCGGATTCCCGTTGGGAAGAATAATAAGCTAAATGGATTTGTCCCTCCACGGAGAGATGTCAAGCTTGGGCCTCTCGTAGGAATGATGTTGATGAAATGTTCGGCCGGACTCAAATGAATTGATTGGATCAATGTCATTTGGATTATCAACATATTCGGAATCGAGAAAGTATTGAACAAAACAAGTTGACTCTTTGACTATGACTTGTGTTCAATGACATCGTGGACAAAGGGATTGTGACATATTCTAAAGGAATGCGAACTTGTATCTAGTTACACTATTTGGGTAGGTATGACGGTTTGCTAGAACCTAATCATATCTTATGAGTTCATGTTTGAGCCCATTGCCAACTTAGTGTAATCCTAGAGGGTCACACACAAATAGAACGAATCATAAAGGACTAAATGGGAATTATGGAAAAATGTCAGGTTTTGGCTTTGGCACGACCGTGCGCCTTTAAACGGCACGACCGTGCCATAAATCCAAACCAAGGCAAAAGGCTCGGTCCGTTTGGCACGACCGTGCCAAACATAGGGGCACGACCGTGCCAATATTCGGGGAAGGTCTGGCAGGTTCGACCCATTTGGCACGACCGTGCCAAATAAAGGGGCACGACCATGCCAGAATTCCTGGCAGAATAAGGACTTGCCTTAATTAAGGTGACGGGATTTAGGAATCCTAGGTCATTAAGAGTTAATGACTAGGTCCTATAAAAGCATCTTTTCACCAGTCATTAAGCAAGGAATTCCTAATTCATTGAGAGAATAATATTCTTGATTAGATCAAGAAATTCATAGTTCCATATAGTCAATATAATTGTGAAAACGTGTTTCACAATTTTTTGGTCTAGCAACCAAGATCAAAGAAGTTCCTTTGATATTTGTTCAAGGTGTGGATACCGCTAGAGGGTGAAGCTCATCATCTTCAAAGTTCGTGTTCGTACTTTCTTCGTGATCAAGCTTCAAGTTTCTCCACCAAAGACCAAAGAAGATTTAATAGCCATCAAGGGTTAGTTTTATCCTATATTCATGTTATTGTATTTGATTTAATCATACGAACGGATCTATGGGCTTTGGGTTTCAAAATTTTAAATTGCTATATTCCGCTGCGCATGTTACTTGGAAACCCAACAGATTATATATAAATCATTGCCACTAAATTCTACAAAAAATTGAAATTTTCAAATATCTCTTAAAATAAAATTTGGACATTGATATAAGAAAATAGTAAAAGAGAGAGAGTAATAGTATACTCCCTCCGTCCCATATTTATTGCTACTAAATGTGAGTGTGCGGAGATTAATAAAAAGTAATTATTGTGAGTGGGTAGGAGAGAGAAAATAAGTTAGTGGATAACTGTTGTGAGTAGATATGAAAGAGAAAAGTAAACATTTTGGGTAAGTAACAATAAATATGGGACAAAAAAAAAAAGAAATACTCTCTCCGTCCCAGAGTAAGAGTCCCATTTTTCTTTTTGATCCGTCCCAGAGATAGAGTCTCATTCTTAAAATGGCAAAGAATCTTTACTATTCACCCCACTCATTCTCTCTCATATTTTACTTTTATACTCACAACACCAATCAATTCACTATTCTCTCCCACTCATTATCTCTCGTACTTTACTTTTACACTCGCAACATTTACATCACATCCAATATTTATTAATAAGCATGCAAATGAGGGGTGAGATTCTTACTCCGGGACGGAGGGAGTAAGTAGCAATAAGTATGAGACGGAAGGAGCAAAGTACAATTGTTTGATTAGCAAGAGTGGAAATGATGTTTTAATAAAAGGATGAGAGACCCTACTGATTACGATTGCATTTACAAGTTTCAATTTCCAGAACAACACACAAGATGCCCCTCTATTCAAATCAAGAAACCCCAACAAATTAAATTAATTTAGAGCATAACTTCACCACACCACACCACCATCATCAGCGGCAAAAAAGACAGCAATTCCCGTTTCCACATCCTAATTACACTGACACACACATTACTGCGTGTAATTTCGGTCCTCTTTTATGCATATCTGTAAACATTGAGGAAAGAATGAATGTATGAGAAAAGGCGAAGAAGAAGGAGAAGAAGACTTGTCAACAGAGATGGGCCGTGAGATCGCGATCTTACGTCAGCCCAAGTACCTTTTTGTCTTCCTTGTTGCCTCAGTTCTCATCTTCCTCGCCTTCTCCTTCTCTCAACAGGTATCGTACTCAATTTGTAAAGAATTTTCATTTTCTGATGATTTTGTGGAGGGTTTTTGTTAATTTATTGGGGTTTCGATCTGATTTAATGGGTTTGTTCTGATTTTTGGATCTTTGTCTATTTGCGGTTTTCTTGTTTAATGCTTTGAGTTATTGTTTTTGAATGGAGTTGGATTGGTGTTGTTCTAATCTTCATTAGGGTGGGAATTTGGATACAAGCATCACTTAGGACAAAGCATACAGCTGTTAATTTGTTACTATTACAATTTGCTAAAAGTGAGTTTAATTTTTTTTAGCTTATTAGGTAATTTGTTTCTTTGTAATAGAGGAGTTAGTGATGATGAATCTAGTTGGCAATGTGAGCAAGCAACAGCTACGCTTGTTAGGGGCCTTCTTTGTGAAATTGGTCTTGGGACTTTTAGATGATGGAACGATCTAGTTTGCTTAAATGAAATTTTTGATTGTAGAATGTGTGTACTCACTCAATGGAGGATAATACGGAATGATGGATATATGACTGCCGCTACTTATCTGTAGTTTTTATGTTGTAAGCAGTTTTTAGTAAAAAAAGTGCTATAGACAAGCAAAGAGCTTTAGAAAGGAAGAAAAATGTTGGTCGGAAGATGGTTTTTTACTTCAGAGTGTAGATGCAATCGGGTCAATCATCAGTGATCGTAGATTTAGTTTTGGTCCAAGGCATTGAATCTTCTTGTTTTGGCTTGGTGCTTGGTTAGCATTACTATTTCCTTGTGGAAATCAGAAACATAAACTATAATATTGTTATTGTTAAACAAGATAGACAAAGAACTACTCCCTATGTCCCTGAAAGTTAGTCCCTCTTTTTTTTGTTGTTATTACGAATGAACTTTGAGCAATAATTTAGGCTACTTTTAATTATCCTAATGAAAATTTACAGCTAATGGTAATGGTGTATCAATAACAAGCTGTAAATTTTCATTAGGATAATTAAAAGTAGCCTAAATTATTGCTCAAAGTTCATTCGTAATAACAACGAAAAAGAGGGACTAACTTTCCGGGACAGAGGGAGTATATTTGAAAGTATTTCTGCAAAATAAAGAAATAAATCACACTGTTAGTTTCTTTCATTTAAGTTTCTCATCTTCATCCTCAACAAAGGAGCTTCAACTCAACCCCAATCATCCTCAGCCAGCAGGTTCCTTTGTTGTTTACACCAATGATATCCTCCTCTCTTTTGCCTAGAAAAAAGTATGAGCATTACATACCCAATTGTTATCTCCTTCGCACTAGAGCCACCTTGTTGACATTGTCGTTCGAGTGAGAATCATGTATTACGCGGGATTCAGTCCAAAGAATATGAACTCTAACAACAGACAATCAAACAAAATTTGAATGGTTTTGAGATCAGGAAACTCAATTATACCCAATATATAAAAATTGGGGAAATGGGAGGATATGAGGTATGAAATCATATTAATTTTGAAAATTCAGGAGGGCGTTTGTGCAAAGGGTATGTGAGGTCTAGGAAACTGCTTAAGAGGAAGCTTTGGGCAGTGATTTTATGTGCAATAAGTTGGGGGGCAGGAGAGAGTAAAGGTTGATGGTGGAAAGCCAAGGTTGACTGCGTCTGCCCACGTTCATGTATCATTTCTTGATTATAACCTTCCATCACTAGACACGAACATTCCCAGCAGATATCAGCAAAAGTGGATTGGGTGCGCGAGAAAAAAAGTCTCAGGATGGAAATATGCTGAATAAAGGGGATTACTGTGGTGAAAGGAGGGTGATTTTGCTTCTATGGCCTGGATTGAAGCGTGGGCCATTATTGGATTATTCTGGAGACTATTTGGGAGTTTCCAAGAATCATTAACAGAAGATGGTGCTGAGAAGAAGAGTAACGGAAATGTGTTGTGGGTTTTGGTCTCACATTGGTTGTGTTAGACATCAGTTGTCAGTGTTGAAAAGACGAGCCACAATGACAATATGGAAGAGAGCTTGAACAACTTTGTCCACTATCTTTCATTTCTTTATTTTCTTTCATGTTGTTGTTTGAGCTGCAAAGCTTATCCTAATCAAACCTCCCTTCCATTTAACCCAATTTTTATCGGTCTAAAATCGAAAATAGTTCTACTATTGGAAATTTTCATTGGCGAACACAAAATTTCAACCATTGTGGGCCAAGAAGTGATATGAACAGGAAATCAAGAACAAAAATGAAGACAAGGGTGCCCTTATATTATGATCTACAGTTCACCTTGTGTACAAGTAGAGAGCGCTTAAGAATAGAACAAATGGGAGCAACTTCTACCATGGAGCAATAGTTTCATTTATGAAGGGGATGATAGTGGATCATTCCATAGTGTTGGCATGGTAGTTGACTATGCAGTTTCTCTTCACACACAAGAATTTCAGGGGAATTGTCTTTGAGCAAAGGAATGTCCAGATTGATGTGAAAAGAGAAGACATTTCATTTCGACCTTAATTAGTTCCGAGGAGGTTTCATTTTGTAAAAGTTCTTCCATTGTTACTTATTTTCTAGGAAGCATTGCCTGCCCCTTCGCCAAGAGGGGGAATTACCACAAGCTCAGCTTTGCTAGTTACTATACTTCGTCAGTGATGTTTGATTCTCAAGTTTTTGCATTACACGCCATTTGTTGTAATGTCAGTTTTTTTTTCTTTTAGAAAAAAAAAAAAAAAAAAAACTTGAAAGAGCTGTTATGTGTTCAGTGTCAGCTCTCTTTCCAGCAACTCAACTAAGCCTTTCTCACAGCTACTTTCTGATATGATGAAATTAATTAATTATAATTCAGGAGGAGTTGAAGGTGGAAGAGGTGCATGAAGTTACACATAGGGTATTTCTGGATGTTGATATTGATAAGCAACGTGTAGGTATGGGCCCTTCAGTTCTTTACCAATGTTCAAATTTATGAATGATGTTCGCATTTAATTTCTTCTTTTGGTTATGCTTCTGGACAACATCAGGTTTGGCTGAACATATCATTGTTTAAGATTTCTCTTTTCACGTTTGTTTTCTGATCTTTAATTATTCCTTGGAAAAATGATCTTGCAAGCCTTGTATTTGAGATGCATGGGGATAAGGATTTACCACAATGTAATGAAGCTTTTTTGGGAAAGGGTTGTGGAGATACATTAGGGAGCCAACGAGCTATAAAAGTAAAATAGTGTTAATTGAATTTGAATAGTTTGGTCTGAGCTTTGGGTTTTACACACTAGCAAATGAACAAGATGTTGCAACTCCTTGCTACCCAAACACGTTTCTCCCGTCGTCCCATTTTTTTGTTGGCGACTAGAAAAAAGCTTTATGATTAAGAATGTGTAACAAATGTTTTGTCTAACACATTATTCACGGTATATACCAATTCTACTACCTCCGTCCCAAAATGATCTTCCCACTTTTTTGGCAGTTGCTACAAAATTTGTGTATGGATAACAAGTATTAGATTTTCATTAGTATTATTAAATCAACCTAAAATTATTGCTCAAAGTTCATTCGTAGTAATGGCGAAAAAAAAGTAGGAAGATCATTTTGAGATAGAGGGGGTAGTTATCTATTGTGAAGGTACAAAATTTGTTAATTAGATAGGGGATATAATTGGAAAGTGAATGTGCATTGGGTTTTGTAATGGCCAAAAAAAGAAAAGGTGGCCAATATTAATGGGACTGAGGGAGCATTAAACAAGCCAGTTAATCCCAATAGTATAAAGATGGGAACTTTTATTTCCATTTGATGCATGAAATGAATTTCAAGTTGCTTGGTGGAATGTTGTGCCCAAACTAATTCTTGGAGTTCTGCAGGAAGAATTGTTGTTGGGTTATATGGCGAAGTGGTTCCTAAAACTACTGGTGAGCCTGTTTGAACTTTCTTTCTTTCGATATGCTTATCCAGAACTGAAATGACTTTGTTATGAACATAAATTGTTGCATATTGCATAGTGGCACTATTCTAAATGCTGGTTAATCCAGAAAGTTAGTGCTCATATATGAAATTAAGCATACTGACAAGGTAGTTATGATTTTAAAATAAAATGAATTCATAACATATAGTTAGACCTATTTATTCCTAGCAATGTATATCAGTACATTTTGTATGCAATATATATATGGGTTAATGACAATTTAGACCCTGAAGTACCATACCACCCTTCCAATCGAGCCTTGCATGTCTTTTCGCCAGATCAGACCCTGGGGTGATTCATTTTCGCCAGTTAGGGCATTTTTGACGGAATTCGTTAAAAAGTCAGTTAAAAGGCATGTGCCGTGCACGTGACTAACGGAATTGAGTTGTTTGAAGTTGATATTTCATTTAAGGGGCTTAATGAATATTCCAAACTTAACAGGGCTGTAATCAAAACAATTATCAAAATTTTTATTTGAGCAAAAAACAATTATCAAAATATTAAATAAAACCATACAATATAATTTTATTATCATTACTTTCATCAATTTTATTTTCCTTTTTATTACTTTTTAATTACTCTCTCCTTCCCAAAATAATTTTTATTTGGCAATTAACTTTTTTTTTTTTATCGTTTGATAGACCGGTACGTATAAGCATTACTCCATCCGTCCCATCCGAATTAGGAGTTTCTCTCCCGACATGGGGATTAAAGAATAATAGTATTATATTATGAAAATTGATAATGAAATTGAATTAAAAGATTTAACATTTATGATTAAGCACTAATCATTTACTTAAAAACTGTCCAAATATAAAATTTGAGTACAGTCAAATTTGTTAATGAAATTCAAAATGGAGAAGATATTTTATTTATTAAATTTATCTCTTTTCTCCACCTTCCAAGCACAAGCTTCATCCCACCACCACTACCACCACCCACCAGCCACCATCAACACACCTCTGCCACCATCTCACTATCATTGTCAACACAATCTCAAAACCACCGGCCACCATTCAAACCTTGATCTGGGTAGACTCAAAAATCAAAACCCAGATCTAACTAATCATATTCGAAAATCAAAAACACCATATAAACTGGGAACTCAAATTATTGTAGCAAAATTGCACCAGAAAAATTCACAAAATCCAAGCAAAATCTGGACCAAATCGAAATAAACAACCTGGAATTCGAGAATGAGAAGCAGATTGGGAAGAATCTAACCGAACCAACAAGAATTTCTAAAGAAATCTTAGCAATTGAAGGTCTTGCAACAGATCCATTTTCGGTACCAAAATCGAAACCCTAGCCTACAACCGCTGCCTCACAATCACATCCACCAGAAACGTCACCGCCACCGCCACCACCACCGTCTTCGTCGGCGGCGTCGAAATCACCCGTCACCATGGCTTACGTAGTCGCCGTCAACGCCAGCATCGTTTCAAATTTCGGCGGTCTTCATCTTGATCCCTTGAAGTTCCATAACCGTCGGTCTTCATCATCCGCGGCGATTGCAACCTCTGGCGAGCAAGATGGACCGGAGAGGATAGAACAAAGGGAGAGATAGATCCGTAGGTGGGAGGCGGCTGCGTGTGAGGGAGGAGAATTAACGGGATAAAGAATGGAGGGGGCAGAAAGGGTGGGGGCGGCGCTGGGTTTTATGGGAGAAAGAGAAAAGTGGTAGATATAACATTTTAATCCTTTAAGTTTCAAAAATTTTCACTTAACCCCTTAATAGTTAATATCAATTCAAACAACTCAATTCCGTTAGTCACGTGCACGGCACATGCCTTTTAACTGACTTTTTAACGAATTCCGTCAAAAAGGCCCTAACTGGCGAAAATGAATCACCCCAGGGTCCGATCTGGCGAAAAAAGACATGCAAGGCTCGATTGGAAGGGTGGTATCATACTTCAGGGTCTAAATTGTCATTAACCCTATATATATAGGACCTTTACTAATATTTTTGGAATTTGTTGAGCTATGGCCCTTCGATCCTTGGCCTAGAGCCACCCTGACCCTGGTTACTTTAAGATAATGCTGTTGACTGATATTTTCTCTTTTCTCTTTTGTAGAGAACTTCCGTGCTCTTTGTACAGGTAGTATATCTTTTTTATCTATTTATTTGTTGTAATCCATACGAAATACGAGTATAAATATGATATCTTCAACTTCAACATATAACTCTGTCTTTGGTATTAGGGGAAAGGGGCAAAGGTGTCAGCGGTAAAGCTCTACATTATAAGGGAACGCCTTTTCATCGTATCATACCTGGCTTCATGATACAAGGTGGAGATATTGTTCATGGCAATGGAAAAGGGAACGAGTCTATTTATGGAGGAACCTTCCGGGATGAAAATTTCAAGATAAAGCACTCCCACCCAGGTCTTGGACATGTCCACTTATTTACCACCTTTATTCTCACCCTTTGCTTTACAATTCTTGGTATTGGGTTTCTGAAGGTATAACTTATTGCAGGTGTTGTGTCCATGGTGAATTCAGGGCCGGATTCTAATGGCTCACAGTTTTTCATCACCACCGTAAAGGCCAGCTGGTATGTTTTGTGCTGATAGAAATGAACAATATCTATTTAAAACCCTAATTCATTGAAGCTTGTATGCTTTTGTGATGATATAAATGAACAAGGCGCAAGTGAACTGCAGTCATTCTCTATACCCCCAACCCTTCCTCCTCGAAGAATCTATACTCTCATTTGGTTTCTCCCCTAAAAATAGCCCCATTGCTAAGAAGAAGGTACTACCTCTGTCCAAAAATGAATGTCCAAATTTGCTCTTGATTAAGAGTAAATTTGGACATTCATTTTCATTTTGGGACGGAGGGTGTAATAGTTTTTGTGTAATTTCAAGAAAGCAAAGCATAAGCAAGTAAAGCTACATCCTTAAAAAAATCAGTTGTCAAGTGGGACTTATTTTTTGGCTGGTTGGTGGGTTTTTTTTTTTTTTTTTTTTTTTTTGGGAGGGGGGGTGGGGATTGTAGTTTTTCCTTACGCCACACATACGCACAAACACAAAAGTAAAAGCTATGTTCTTTCTTGAGAAATCCAGAGATGTGCAGTTGTTCCATCATGGACATGAAAACATGGCCATTTCTGATTAATAACCTGCAGTAGCTTTGGTATATTACTGAGACTATCCACCCTCTTCTTTGTGTGAGAGTTTGTGCGTCAAGCATTATACTTATATTGAACCGGCCGCTGAGTTAGGAATTTTTTTAACGGGGCAAAATAAAAAAAAAATTAGTGCGTTTTTTTCTTTACACAAACGGGGGCAAGTTGTAATAGGGAGTATATTCCACTAAAGCCCCTAAATACTCGAACTAACTGCCCTAATGTAAAATTATATAAAATGATAGGGTGGCAGCTGCTGGTAGTCCGCCCCTGAAATGAATGTTGGAACAGAATCTGTACGTATTCTTGAGATCTCTAATTTATTGATGAATTTTCAGGCTGGACGGTGAACACGTAGTGTTTGGCAAAGTAATAGAAGGGATGGACACAGTCTACGCCATAGAAGGTGGAGCTGGGACGTACAGTGGGAAACCAAGGAAAAAGGTAATCATCACTGACTCGGGAGAGATTCCTAAGAGTGAGTGGGATCAGGAACCACGAACTGTATCCACTCCCTCGTGACAACAATGAACAATAACAACAATAGCAAAAGTTTTGCAAAATGAACACGTTAATGTGGTTTTAGATATAGTTGATAATCCATCCTTTGTATCATGTCCATACCTTTCAATTATTGATATCTTATATAGTGGAACTTATTCGAAACCTTATTCTAAACACCGTATTTTGAATTTTCTCACCTCTCTGACGAGTTTATATGATGATTTATGTTAGCTGACCTCAAATCGTTCTGGGACTAGGTCGTGGTGTTGTTGCCTTCTGTATTTCTATTGTTGTGAAACAATGTGATGCCATTGTATGGCTATTCTTCATTTACATGTGATTAGGCTTGCCTTTTGCGATTTGCTATAAATCATATACTTTCTTTCGAAAAGTTAATCTCACTTTAATATTAATTGTTAATATGGTTGAACTTTAACTAAATAGTTATGAAACTTTGATTATTTTTATGAGTTTTAATTGTTTTTATTGATTGTATTTCTTAATAGTATATACTAGATAACAAATTTTAGAATTTTATGATGATTATCAACTCTTGTACAATCGAAATTCAATTTGATTAATCATCAAAATCAAATCGAAATTAACTATTTGAGATGGGACTGTAATGAATATGACAGTTATATATACTCCCTCCGTCCCAGAGTATATGTCCACCATCTCATTTACACGGAGATTAAGAAATGATTGAAGTGATGTAAGTGTCGTGAGTATAAAAGTAAAGCGAGAGAGAATGAGTGGTAGGGAATAGTAAGTTGATTGGTGTTGTGAGTATAAAAGTAAAGTAGGAGAGAGAATGAGTGAGAGGAATATTAAAGATTTTTTGCTATTTTTAGAAATAGACATATACTCTGGAACTGACTAAAAAGAAAAGGGACATATACTCTAAAACAAATTAAAAAGGAAAGGTGGACTTTGGGACGGTGGGGTAGAGTGATTATAAAAAATATGCTATTTTGGGAAGTGTTAAGTGAGCTGATACAGCTCAAAATGGAAATAAGTGTAAAGTGAGCTGAGACGGAGGGAGTATGTCAATTAAAATATACGTTGGGGTCTGTCTTCAATCTTGATGTCGATCTTCATTGACGTGTCCAGAAAAAATAAGATAAAAATAGGGATATGTTTGTATAAAATTTTAAGTAGTCTTCTGGGGAATGGACTATTTTTAACCTTTTGATTTGGTCCCTCAATTTTCAAGTTCTCCGGTCATGTCCTTCACTTGATAATAAATTAATAATCACGTTTTTAATGCCTTTGACAAAATGCCACCTTCTTGACTCCAAATCCTCAAGTATATAACTATCTTACTCATGGAGTTTATCCCTACCTAATTGTTACATCTAATTCGATATTCGACCTAAGCTTGAGATCCCAAGCTATAGTTTACGGCTTAAAGACGTAACACACTCTGGTCAGCTAAGCCCGTTAACCATGTTCAGGTACGGTCGGTGTGATTTTACAGTATTTTCATTTGACTTGATTTTAAAAATTAATCGACATGTCGGGTTAAATTCGAGTCACTTTTAAACAACTCGAGGCAAGCCAAACTTTACCAGAATTCATATTTAAGTTGAATTCAAGTAATTTTATCTCGTTTTAAACTGAGAGGCTGATTAATCATTAACAATGACTACGCATCAAAATATTTTGTCGGCATCCTCATTTCAATCTAGCTACAAAGTAGATAATTGATTCAATATCACATCACTTATCAAATACTCCACCGTCTCGAAACGATCTTCCCTTTTTTTATGTTAACACAAAGACATGTTGAACATTATGAATACAATTAATAACATTTTTAAACATTTATTAGAATAATTAAATTAAATTTAAATTACTGCTCAAAATACTTTGTATGGACAATAGAAAAAAAAAGGTAAGAAGATCATTTCGTTTTTAGTTACTAACTTTTCCGCTAATAATAAAAGAGGTAAAATTTCCCTACAAAAAGCATTGATGGGTCCAAAACATAATTAGAAATGAATAAAGAGACCAAAAATGGAACTTAAATAAAACCTCAAGGGCATAAAAATAAATTCCATAGAATCTTCCCAAACTTTCAAAAAGCCATCATCTTTATCAACATCTTCAGTCTCAGGCTCAGCTCAAACAGTCAGCACTCACCCGCACAGCTGCCAAATGTCAACGGGCGGCAAAGAAGACAACGCCACCGCAACACAACCCCTCCTTTCCTCCTTCCCCACCACCGCCGCCGCCGCCGGCAGCAAACCTTTCCCCATCCTAGATGACCCCATCACCCAATTCACCTCTCCTCCCCCCTCCGACTCCGACCAATCTCAATACCTTCAGATCTCCTTCACTCCCAACAATGCCCGCTCCGTCAAAGACCTCCCTTTTCTCGTCCTTTTCGCCCTTCTAGTCATCTCCACCTTCGCCTTCGGCATCTTCGCCGCCGTCCACCATAACCCCAACTCCTCCGACCTCTCATCCTTCACATACGACCCCATTTCGTCCTCTTGTGCCGGACCCATCTACGATTCCACAAAGAACCCGCTGATTTACTCACTCAGTTTGTACTTTACATCCTTTTCTTCTTCACCCGACAATCTTTGGCTGGATTTGATATATACACTTGTAATTACCTTGGTTTTGAGTGTACCCTTTGCATTATGTCTTCTTCTTTCACTCAGGCATTATACCAAATACCTTATCTACATGTCCTTACCGTTCTTTGTTATTGTGCCGATTTTCCTTGACATTTACTGGTTTGTTGCTTGTACTGTTACTTCATCATGTAGTGCTAATTTCCCACTTGGTTATCGAATTTTGGTTATGGTTTTTGGGTTTTTGATAATAGGTGTTATTGTTTGGATATTTGTTGTGAATTGGCATCGGATTGAGTTGACTGTGAACATAATTGGGGTTGCATCAGAAGCCCTGTGGAGGAACTTGGGCTTGTTTATTGCTCTTCCTTTGTTGACTTTGGGGTTGTTTGTGTATTATGCACCTATTATCATATTTCTGGTGTTTGCAAGGCTGAATGGGGAAATTGTTCCTAGGGAGAAGCATGGGGAGCATTTTTGTGTTTGGAAGCAGGATAGTTGGGTTCCTTGGTACTATGCATTAGCTATTTTGACAATCTTTTGGTCTTTAATGGCAATGGTGGAGGCGCAGGTGTATGTGATTAGTGGAACTATTGCGCAGTGGTACTTTGCCAAAGATGAGTCAGGCTTGAAACGGAGTATAAGAAACTCTCTGAGGTACTTTTCCTGACAGTCCTCTTTCTTTTAAAAATGTTATATTCAAATTTTATGTGAAGTTTCTATGAGGTCTATGGAGTCCATTGTCTTGTTACTTTAAGAATATTTCTTGTTAGCCTTTAGCATAAACAAAGGATAGATGAGAACAGTGGGGAAGCCAAAATTCGGTAAGGGGGGGGGGGGGGCGTTCAAGATTGTTTTATGAATATACTTGTAATTGAAGTATTCAAATTTAGCATACAAGGGGTCAAAATGATAATTTAGTGCAAAATTTACCAAAATCAAGGGGGTCATATTGTATAAATTCATAATTTTTAGTACTAAAAAGACATTTAATTTTTTTTTAAGGTGGTAAAGTTGACACGTTCCAAAATTGAAGGGGGTTGAGTGACCCCCTTCGGCATAACGTGGCTTCGCCACTGGATGAGAAAGCTAAATACTCGGGGGGAGAGAGAGAGAGGGTGGAAGTGGGGGGATATCATTCCTAATGGTAAGCATGGAGATGCCTAGTAGGGGGATGCTCAAGCAATTGTGGGCCGAAATTCCTTCCTTTGGGATTGTTGGTGCCGGGGTGTGTGAGGGGATGGTAATTCCCTAATTTACGTAGAAGGCTTGAAGCATAGGAGTCACCACTTACGTCATTTTAAATATAGTTTAAACACGAGAAAGTTGAGGGAAGAAAAGGATCTATGCCTGCAACATACTGTAAGGGGAAGTTGAACCATTTCTGAATATTTGATTAACTGACTAAGGATTATGGCTGGCCGCTGGCTTGAACTTGGACTCTTCGACTCTAGTGTCTTCATTTTGTAATATTCTAGCCCTCTACGTGTACTATATTTTGTTTTTGTTTGTTGTTGCACGAGTTGTAGAAGGATGGTTACCTCGCCATTTATGAATAGATATAGCACCTGATTTGAATGATTAAGAAGGGTGACTGTTTCCGGATCCCTGAAAAATATAGGGCCGGGTTAGTCAGGAATGGTATAGTCTTGAGCTTGAACAGAAGTTACAGGTCCGAAGTTTATTCAGGGTGAACATAATCATTATCTAATCTAACCTAGCCCGAACTAGGTCCGGCCAGAGTAACTTAGAGTAAATTTGTATTTCACACATTCAGTGCTCCAGTTCTATACAATCATGCCCTTAATTCTCCTCTTTGTAAGCATCAGGCAAAAGATCAAATTAACAGTCAACTTTTCTAGATCGATATGCTTTACATGCTGATATCATAAATGGCGTGTTCTAAAAGCAAATTGAATTCAGATTCTGCCTCGTAATAATCTATTTGTTATTTGAGATGCCTAGCCTATAATAGACTTGAAGCCCATTTGAAATCTAAAGCTGAGTTTGAGCAAATGAAGCTCAATTTAGTTTAGGCCAAGGTCGGGCTTGAACGAACATGCATAAATCATTCGGGCGACCTTGGACAGGCTACTAGGTCCAGGTCTCTAAGCTCAATTCACAGCCTACAACAGAAACGGTTATACTAGTACTTATGGTGTTTAGATGCCCCATAGTATCCCTGTTTGTTGTGACAGCGGGTCCTTCATCCACATAAAGCAGTGGACATGTTAGTGGATTTGGGTTTTAACTGTTTATCCAAAAATCAAGCAGGGATATCTACAATCAATGTTTGTGATGGAGTTTGTATATTAGGTCCAACGTTTAAGGATCTTGGATGATTCATCCTTTGATGTGAGAGTGAGACAGGCAGACAGAGAGATGTCAGGAAAACAATTGTCAGTGACCTTGCATGATCATCGTATAGTGAATCTTGCTACGAAAAGGAAAACTACATCATAAGAAAGCCTGTTTCTTTCTGAAAATGATGCTACTTCTGTATTTAGTACTTCGGTTGAGATTCATTGCCAGCAGGGGGATCTACTTACGGAAAGGGAGGGGGGAGGGGAGGGATCAATATCCCCCCTGACTTTTGATTTTTTTCCCATTATGTCTCTTTAAGATTTTTATATTATTATACTAACCCTAACCCCTCTCGAAATTTAAAGAGACCCCTCACAATAAGTCCTAGATTTGCCACGAGTGGTGTTGTAGCATCTAAGCTTGTTGAAGATACCAACACTAGTATTGGACACTTGAAGTTGTTTGTGTTAATTGAATATAAGCAGCTTAGAGTGATAGACATCTAGACTCAAGAATGGAAAGGGAGACAAGTTGCTGAAATTATGGCTAGGATCATGAAGATGTTACAATTGCTAAAGATGTCATGCTGAATTAGGGGCTTGAATAATGTTTAGGTTACTTTCTTTTCTTTTCTTAAGACTATAAATAAGGGGCAGTATGGAGGAGAAACTCATCCAGAAAATAGTATTGGAAGTCGATTGACTTGGGAGAGTTCCAGCCTCTAGAATAGCTGGTAGGAGAGTGCCAACCTCTATAATTGTTGGTATTTCATTGTTCTGTAGGAGAGTCGCAGGAGAGTCCTAGAGTCCTTGTTATTATTGGTGTTCTTTCTGTTTCGTTGAATAAAATAAGTTTTTTCTTTACTATTCAGTAGTATATTATCTGTGCCTATCAATTGGTACCAGAGCAGGTTGCTGCGCAAGTTGCTGAGGAATAATGGAGTATGATGGTTATTTTTTGCTGGGAGTCGATCCACAAATCTTACTCGAGTGCCCGAAAGATAGAAACGGGTTAGAAAGGAGTGCATCTGCATTCCTTGAGCGAGTGGTCCAGATAAATTCATTTGATGAATACATCAATGAGTTCCAGATTGTTCGATGTCAATTGGAGACCATAGCCTCACACATGTGTGAAAAACTGACTGAAGCTTTCTTCCTGGAACATTTCATCGCTGGAATGGAAGAAGTAAGTAAGTATTACGTCAAAGGGCTTGCGCCTTCTTCAGTATATTGGGCTATGATGTATCTTAAGCACTCCAATGCTCAAGAAAATAAATCCACAGAGAACTATCAAGAGCCAAAAGGTATTCAAAAATCTTCTTCTTCTATGGTTGTTGATTGTGTAAAGGATTCCCTAGAAGTTGATATTTCGAAGCTAGTTGATGAAACGGGTATAGAACTCTATTCAACAAGCTCAGATGCTGAAAGTTACAATCAATTTGCACAGAGGAAACAAATTGCAGCAATGAACACTAATTGTTCAATAGAATGGCCAGGAGGAAGACTTAAGAGATTGCTTGAATCAGGTGTCAAATGTAATTACGAAGTAAAAGTTTGTGGTGATCTTGAATTGATACTCAAATTACAGGAGTTTGGACACCAATCCATGGATGAGAGGTGTGCTTCAGTGCATGAAATGGAAGGGGTATCTCATGTAATTCGTGTACCTGCTGAAATTTTAATAATTTGTTTGGGGTTATCATATGAGTGGTGGGATCCAGGAGGTATCTATGTGAAACTGCAGAGGCTAGGGCTACGGTGGAAGCCACATGAGAGGAATATTCCAACGTGCAGAAATCAGTCTCCTAATATTCACCTTGAGGACAAGGTGAAAGTTTGGGCGGGGGTAATGATAGACATCTAGACTCAAGAATGGAAAGGGAGACAAGTTGCTGAAATTATGGCTAGGATCATGAAGATGTTACAATTGCTAAATATGTCATGCTGAATTAGGGGCTTGAATAATGTTTAGGTTACTTTCTTTTCTTTTCTTAAGACTATAAATAAGGGGCAGTATGGAGGAGAAACTCATCCAGAAAATAGTATTGGAAGTCGATTGACTTGGGAGAGTTCCAGCCTCTAGAATAGCTGGTAGGAGAGTGCCAACCTCTATAATTGTTGGTATTTCATTGTTCTGTAGGAGAGTCGCAGGAGAGTCCTAGAGTCCTTGTTATTATTGGTGTTCTTTCTGTTTCGTTGAATAAAATAAGTTTTTTCTTTACTATTCAGTAGTATATTATCTGTGCCTATCATAGAGATTCTCGATTCTCTCCTGGGGACCAGGAACGACTCTCTCTAATGTGGGCGGGGAACAAACCTGTGCTTCAACTTGGAACCAAAAATTGATGTGAGCCTAGCTGAGGATGACTAGACCCGACATCCAAAACGAACCTTAGATCATTTTTAATAGGTTTTTGTAGGATGAATACCTTAACCTGGCGCCCCCAAGTGACAAAAACCAAGGACTTTGGTGATTTGAGATGGATGGTAAGACAAAAACCTCCGCTACCTATTGTAATGGCACCTTTAACTACTGAATGATGTCACCATCAAGGATGGAAAATTGATTGATATGTCAGGTAATGAGCGCCACACGTTTTCACTTGATAGTTCATTCAAGAACCAAGAAGAGAACTCTCTCAATTTTCATTAATGACAGTTGTAACTTACAAAGGAGATTACATGAGTTTATATGGTACTCTAAACCTATGTGAATAAAGGCCTAATAAATGAAGTAGATAAAATCACATGTGGAAAAGGAAAAGGTTTGCTAGATACAATCTCTCTAATTAAAACGTTCATTAAAAATATGAAAAGTCGACAATCGTGTACTTCTAGACCAGCCTTGAAGATCTGTCCATAACTCTCTCTAGAAGCATCCAAATCCAACTCCATTTGTCGGGTTAGAAGAGGACATTTGGGTCTTTCCGTCCATGTATTATACGCGAAATTTGGCCTTCTTGATTATTCGGGGCAGTCCATCAAAGTTGATGCAGAAAAGCTGAAAATAATGAAGTACGGAATGCTTTCTAATAGGAATTTGGAAGCTCCATTCCTCTGAGTGTAACCCTAGCCGGGTTCGTATAAAAATACTCGTTGTTTCCCCTTTTCCCACATCAAAATTTAGTCTAGGAGTAGGTACTCAGCAAGGTTTTCTGGGTCACAAGTATTAACAGTTAACATGCACCCAGGTCACCCCTTGGTATGGAAGCACATTATGAACTCTTACTGTTGTCGGACAATATGGAGACAGAGCAGTTCTTTACCCAAGTCTATACCTCCTTTCAGCACTTTCAGTGATTTTCATAATTTATGAATGAAAAAGTACATGTAGACCATCTCCGCCCTAATTGGCGGCTCCTCTAAGCTAGTCATAGCGGACATTACACTGATGTTTTTTGACATTGACTTTTTGAGTAGGAAGCTCATCGTAGTATGCCAGTTGTGACTCGGTTGCTCTCCAAGTTTTCTGGCCCCAATACCAGTTTATCACATTTGCGCAGAAATGAATTCAAGTCCCATTATATACAGTTCAGATACAAACATCGAATTTTTAACTTCTATACAACCTTACCCAGAGTTGTGTTATGGGCTGATTTTGAGATAGATCGTCACGAGCCTTCGGGCAGGGAAAAAGTATTTTGGAACAGCGTTTGGCTATGTTGTTGGTTGGAAAGTGGCTGGGAAAAGAGAGAGAGAGAGAGTGAGAGTGAGAGAGAGAGAGAGAGAGAGAGAGAGAGAGAGAGAGAGAGAGAGAATTGCTAAAAAGATAGTAGGAATTTTTTATTGAGAATTCCCCAAACTCCCGAATACTTTCTTTGTCTCAAAACATGGATGTCTATTCCATTATTCAGCTTAGCCTTTTATAGTTACAATGACTGCAAAATTAAATTACATAATTAATAATATACTTATCCGAAAGAGTAGTTAAAACTTATCTTAATCAATGACTGTTGGCTTTCCATCTCTTGTGCATGCATCATTACTTCTTCGTTGACATCAAGCTTGCCCTCAAGCTTGAAGTTTGAAAAGTGAGGTCACTACGCAGCAAAAAATTTCTAAGTTGCTGCTTCATTGCAAAGGAGTTCAAAATTTGGTTGCTCATTAAAGATTGGGAGATGCACAGGGTTGAAGAAGATGTCGGCAGGAGGTGGTTCTGGAGGTGGTTCCCGTGCCCACGTCACCATAATTCCTTGATCACAAACACTTGTGGAATGAACCTTTTGGCCATTCGCCACTGTCACGCAAGTTGTGACTGAAACCCGAGTGAGCAAGTAGTTTTGAAGTCGATGAAATGGTGAATGCTCCCGCAATCGTTCATTCCAAGTAAAGAAGTTTCTGATAATTGTAATAGCACTTGGACTGTATTGTGGTGATGAAGGCCATCTATGGTGCAGAAGGAAACAACAGGCTCCGTGTAGTTGTAAAATCCTCCTTCTTTCTTGTCATTCTCCTTGGAAAACAGTTTTATATGTGCGGGAAAAGTTAAAGAGTGTCGGAGAAGTACGTGTGTGTGATGGTAGTGGAGTTACTGGTGGTGGTGGTGTTGCTGGTGGTATGTTTGAGGCCATAGGAGGCAGAGACGGCTGTTTGGACAGGGGGAATTCAAATTGTGGCCCTTGGTCATTACTCGCAGTGTGATTCATGGAAGCATATGTGTCCGCCTCTTGGTAATTAGCAGGGGTGATTTCTACGGCTGGAGATATGGCTCTATCTTCAAGTAATTTTGCTATCATCATTTCCATACGGGTGATGGATTCCTTCATACTAGAAACATCCTCCTTGATAAAAAAAGAATCGACCATGAGGCCGGCAATGGAACCAATGTTATAGGCTGATTTTGAGATAGATCGTCACGGGGCTTCTGGCTGGGAAAGTGTATTTGGAACAGCTTTTGGCTATGTTGTTGGTTGGAGAGTTGCTGGGAAAAGAGAGAGAGAGAGAGAGAGAGACATAATTGCTAAAAAGATAGAAGTAGGATTTTTTTATTGAGAATTCCCCAAACTCCCTAATACTTTCTTTGCCTCAAAACTTGGATGTCTATTCCATTATTCAATAGCCTTTTATAGGCATTACAATGACCGCAAAAAATTAAATGACATAATTAATAATATACTTATCCAAAAGAGTAGTTAAAACTTATCCTAATCAATGACTGTTGGCTTTCCATCTCTTATGCATGCATCATTACTCTCTCCGTTGACATCAAGCTTGAAGTTTGAAAATTGAGGTCACTACGCAGCAAAAATTTTCTAAGTTGATGCTTCATTGCAAAGGAGTTCAAAAAATTTGGTTGCTCATTAAAGATCGGAAGATGCACAGGGTTGAAGAAGATGTCGGCAGGAGGTGGTTCTAGAGGTGGTTCCCGTGCCCACGTCACCATAATTCCTTGATCACAAACACTTGTGGAATGAACCTTTTGGCCATTCACCACTGTCACTCAAGTTGTGACTGGAAACCCGAGTGAGCAAGTAGTTTTGAAGTCGATGAAATGGTGAATGCTCCCGCAATCGTTCATTCCAAGTAAAGATGTTTCTGATAATTGTAATAGCACTTGGACTGTATTGTGGTGATGAAGGCCAGCCAGCCATGGTGCAGAAGGAAACAACAGGCTCCGTGTAGTTGTAAAATCCTCCTTCTTTCTTGCCATCTTCCTTGGAAAACAGTTTTATATGTGCGGGAAAAGTTAAGAGTGTCGGAGAAGTACTTGTGTGTGGTGGTAGTGGAGTTACTGGTGGTGGTGGTGGTGCTGGTGGTATGTTTGAGGCCATAGGGGGGCAGAGACGGTGTTTGGACAGGGGGGGATTCAAATTGTGGCGCTTGGTCATTTACTCGCAGCGTGATTCATGGTAGCATATGCGTCCGCCTCTTGGTAATTAGCAGGGGTGATTTCTACGGCTGGAGATATACCTCTATCTTCAAGTAATTTTGCTATCATCATTTCCATACGGGTGATGGATTCCTTCATACTAGAAACATCCTCCTTTGATAAAAAAATAATCGCCCATGACGCCGTCAATGGAACCAATGTTATGGGCTGATTTTATGATAGATCGTCATGGGCCTTCGGGCTGGGAATGAGTATTTGGAAAAGCTTTTGGCTATGTTGTTGGTTGGAAAGTGGCTGGGAAAATAGAGAGAGAGAGAGAGAGAGATAATTGCTAAAAAGATTGAAGTATGATTTTTTTTATTGAGAATTCCCCAAACTCCCTAGGATTTTTTTATTGAGAATTCCCCAAACTCCCTAATACTTTCTTTGCCTCAAAACTTGGATGTCTATTCCATTATTCAGCTTAGCCTTTTATAGGCATTACAATGACTGCAAAATTAAATGACATAATTAATAATTTACTTATCCAAAAGAGTAGTTAAAACTTATCCTAATCAATGACTGTTGGCTTTCCATCTCTTGTGCATGCATCATGTTGACGTACTTTGGATATAACGTTTTTCTTTTAATGTTCTACTCCCTCTGTCCCAAAATACATGTAGTTTAATTGGTTGAAATTTGTCCCAAAATGTTTGTAGTTTTGCTTTTATCTAGACATCTTTGACATTGTTTGTCAAATATACCCTTATTTATGATGGTAGTTGTCGTTGTAAAAGCATTTACTTGTCTTGGTGTTTGAAATATTGTAAGGGTAGTTTAGTCCATTACACATGCATTGATTGCTTTTCTTAATTTGTGTGAAAATCTTAGAACTACAAGTATTTTGGGACGAAGGGAGTATATTTTATGCTTTCTAATGTCTTGTTAGGGAATGTATTTCAAGATTCAATTTGAAACATACTTTCTTGTAACATGGTTTCAATGTGCAAAAATAGCGGATGGATTTTGGATATTTTGCTGTCAATTCATCAAATTTTATTCGTTAACTGTTTCATATTATTTGTAATTAATTAAACATTATCGTTAATATGGTCTCATTATCATCAATAAAAGTATATCATACTGAATATTACACATAAAAGTTCAAGAAATCATAGGGCAACCATCAGTCAATATTTCGCATACGTTTTTTACAATGTGATGTAAAATCCTATAATTATAACAACTTATTATTCTTTTCTGGATCTCTTCAGAAATGCGTTCGGCCCCTCCTCTGGGACCGTGTGTCTGTCTGGGTTGTTAGTTTGCATTGTCCGTGCGGTTCGTGCAGCAGTTGACAGTGCAGCCAATGAAGATGCCACAGGAATTGTGAACGTCATGCTCCGATGCTGTGTCAATGTTCTACTGTCGGCCTTTGATTTTCTTAACAAGTTCACCATTAACTTTGCAGCTATAACCGGTGAAGCCTACTGCACTTCTGCAAGGATGGCATATGAACTTCTAAAACGCAATCTTCTCTCGGCTGTTCTAGTGGATGTTGTGTCCACTCGCTTATTGGCTGGAATTGTCTTCGTTCTCTCAGCACTTTACGCAATTGTGGTAAGTAGTGCATCGCTTTTATACTCCCTCCGTCCCAAAATGATTTTCCCACTTTTTTTGCCGTTGCTACGAAAGAACTTTGAGCAATAATGTTAGGTTGATTTAACTATCCTAATGAAAATCTAAAACTTGTTATTGATACACCATCAACAATACTATCAATAACAAGTTTTAGAGTTTCCTTAGGATAATTAAATCAACTTGAAACTATTGCTCAGAGTTCATTCGTGCGTGATAACGGCAAAAAAAAAATGTGGGTTTATCGTTTTGCGACGGAGGGACTATTAGTTTATTAATTGATTACTTCAAGATAATTGTGACTTGATGTCTTAGGTTGTAAGGGATGGCAATTGTTTTGATATGCTTTCTCTTTAAACTTTCATGGTGAATACTTTAGAAAGAGCCAATTAGGCCGTCCATGGATATTTTTTTTTCTCAAAGGTCCCTGGTTGGAAGTCAAAATGATTTAACTAATGGAATGAAATGAAATTCCAATGACACCATAGTTTTAAAGGTTACTATTGTTTTCCTTTTTTGTACTCTCCCTGTCCCGGAAAGTTAGTCCCTCTTTCTTTCATTGTTACTACGAATGAATTTTGAGCAATAATTTTAGGCTACTTTTAATTATTCTAATGAAAGTTTACAACTTGTTATTGATACACCATTATGAATACTACCAATATCAATTTTCGATTCTCATTAAGATAATTAAAAGTAGCATAAATTATTGCTCAAAGTTCATTAGTTAGTTTCCAAGTTGTTTTCCTAGTTCTGCTCTCGACTCGTACAAAGTTGTGCTCTTTTGACTTGAAGTTGTTGTCGTTCAAATAATTTGTCAATATGTCTCTTTTCCGGATGCTGGAAAACGGTAAAGTAAAAAGCACCTAATTTCAAGGGCAATGCTGTTATCAGTTAGAGGAGTGTCTCTATAAGCCGTAGCTAATGACCTTCTAGGCAGGCACTGTTGGCTATTTTTGCATGCATAATTAGAGGCTTTCTTTTGCTCTTTTTATTTATTTGTATATTCTACGGCGAATGCAGTCCTGAAGCCATATACTAGGGATAGGGGTCACTTGACCCCCTTGACTTTTGGGAAATGTCATTATTTTAGCACCTCTAAATTTTGGAAAAAAGACACTTAACGTATTATTTTTGTCTATTTCGACCCCCTTTATTTTTGGTAAAAATTTGTATTATGATATCATTCTGACACACTTTTTTCTTTTCAATTTTTTATATGATAAGGGGAAAAAAAATCTAAGCAATCTTGACCCTTTTCTCAAAAAATTCTGGCTTCGCCACTGGGTGAATGGAAAGGGATCGACATTAAAGTTTCTAAAAGCATGACGCTCAAGATTATTCTTTATTCCAGATTTTGTCTTGATATTATCCGTGACATTTACGTGCAGGTTTGTGCCATACTAAACGCTGCAACTGATCTCGGTGTAGACTCATACTTCATAGCTGCAATTGCGTGGGTCCTACTACTGGTGGTGCTCAGTTTCTTCATTCATGTGCTGGACAATGTTATCGACACAGTCTACATTTGCTACGCAATCGACAGGGACAAAGGGGAGGTATGTAAACAAGATGTTCATGATGTCTATGTTCACCTCCCGATCAGTAGGAACCACAATAGAGCACCTATTATTCCCAGAACTCCTCTTAATGTATAATTATTAGTTGATAATAAAATCGCCGGTGTTGTATTTTGCCTGTATTTTTTTCCCCTCTCGGCCTTTACTGGTCATTTTGATGTATGTTGTTTTGCACAACTGGGATTTTAACTCAATAAAAGGAATGCCTTTGAGAAATTTTCGCGTCTGTGTCATGTTGAGTCGCATATTTTGTGGGTTATGCGGGACCGGGACGTTGACCTGCAGAATGGGTATTTTCAGAGTTGATTTAGGGGGTGTTTGATGTAATAAGCACTTTATGCTTGATGCTTAATACATTGCAAAGGTAATTTGGAAGTAGGTTGCTTCTAATGACATTGAGCTCTATATGCCGAAAGTTCGGTGAGCCTCTTAATGATTGAGAATCAAAATCGTTGCTTAACCAATAAGAGGCTCACGGAACTTTCGGCATCCGAAGCTCAATGCTATCAAAGACAACCTACTTCCAAATTACCTTGCAATGTATTAAGCATTAAGAAGACAAGTTGATGTTATGTGGATGAAATTTAGGAAATTGTTAGTATATCTACTACATACCCTTATGAAAAAACTCGACCTCGGGATCTCAAATATTGTTTACAAGATCTTGTACAAGTGTAATCATAAGGGGAGGAAATAATGGAACATACAAACTTCAAGCGTGAATAATTTTTCTACATCCATTGGTTCACTTTTACCGATGAAGTTGACCTTTCTTACTCAGTCTCTATTAATCTTTAGGCAAATCGTTTACGGATTCTGGTCAATAACATCGGACAATGTGTGGCAATTTGACTGTCGGTTGTCAGATCGATTTTGAAGGGCTTGATCGTCTTTTTGCTTTATCCATCCCTTTAACATGAACCATTCATTTGAAAGAAACATTCCATTGCAATAGTAATGATTGTAGCTTGTATACATTCTTTTGGGGGGTCGAGAGGCATAATCTTTAGAGAGGAAAGGAAGGGGGAATGTTTCCTTTCCTCCACCTTGCTTTCACGCAAAGACTATTTTGTTTTGAGTTTACATACACACATACACATAGGTGGATGTGTGTGCGAGATCCTATATGGGACCATTGCACCTTGTTGCATAGAAATACCATGTTTATGGGGATGAGGAATTTTATCTAGAGGGTTTATTTTATATATTCCCCCACTTCACTTGAGACTTATTTCCATTTTGATCCGTCTCACTTCACTTGAGACTCCCTAAAATGGTAATCCTTTTATAATTTTATATTCAATCTATCCCACCCACTCATTCTCTCTCTTCATTTTCCACCACACAATTCATTCAACCAACCTACTATTAACCCCACTTATTCCCTCTCTTCATTTTCTACCACACATTTTCTTTATTTTATTCTTTTTCCTTAGTTATTGTGCCCACCTCTTAGGTCTCAAGTGAGGTGGGACGGAGGGAGTAGTCTCTCAATTTCAAAATAATTTTCGTATTTTTTTTCTCCATTACTACGTAGGCACTTTCAACAATAATTTTAAGTTGTTTTAATTAGCTAAATGAAAATATAAAACTTGTTATTGATAGTATTATTGATGGTGTATCAATAAAAAGTTTTAGATTTTCACTGATATAATTAAATAAACCTAAGATTATTGCTCAAAATTTCTTCGTAATAACATCGAAAAAAGTGTGAAGATCATATTGATATTGAGACGGAGGGAGTACTTTAGTGTAGTTTGGGGTTAAAGACCGTCATGTTATTATATACTCCCTCCGTCCCACGTAACTTGAGACCTAAGAGGTGGGTATAATAACTAGGGAAAATCAATAAAATAAGGAAAATGTATGGTAGAAACGAAGAGAGAGAATGAGTGCGTTAAATAGTAATGTTAGTTGAATAAATTGAGTAGTAGAAAATGAAGAGAGAAAATGAGTGGTGAGGTAGATTCAATATAAAATTATTAAAAGTTGACTATTTTGGGGAGGTCTCAAGTGAGCAGGGACAGACTAAAATGGAAATAAGTCTCAAGTGAGCTGAGACGGAGGGAATAAGTTGATTTAGATATTTAAGAATGAGGTGCCAGAAAACAAAATATTGTTTAGAGATTACTTGTGTAGTCAGACTTAAATTTATAATTCATGTTATTATAAAATTTATTTCATTTACTTTAAAAGTCGAACATTGACTTATTAGATTACTCTCGGCTTACTTATATGTGATATTAGTAAGGGCTGTTTGGTAAAACTTAAAATTAAGCTCTGAAAAAATGTAGAGCTGAAATTATTAACTTGCTGAATTTTATAAGATTTTAGCTTGTTTGGTAATGACAAACTACATACATCTGAATTTAATTAAAATTCTAAATAAATACTCCAAAAATAGTCTCAACTCTTTTCACTTGATTTTTTTTCGTTTATTCTCAAACAAATAGTCATATTTCTTTAAAAATAATTATAATCCTAAAAAAATATTATTTGTCAAATTTTCTTTATTTAGGTCGATAGTAATAATATTTGAATATTTTTTATTTATACTCACATTTGTCTCATATTAATAAATTTCATCTTCACTATTTTGGTCAAGTTTATTAAACTTAGACAAAAAAAATTGCTAAAATTTAATTATGGTACTCGATTAAAATATTATAAAAATCTCTAATATAAAATAATTACATTCAATTTGATCAAATTTAATTTGTATGAAAAATCAAATATTTCAACAAAAGAAAATAACATTGAATAAATAAATAAAAAATGTTGATAAATGGGTATGAACCCATTCTCTCTCTTTATCTTTCCACCTCTTACCTTGTTAAGATTTGCTTTGCTAGCTTAAAATTAATATCATATTTTAAGATAATCTTAACAACTGACGTAGCGGAAGCTTAGATAGATGACTGATTACGGGTAGAAATTAATCAATACGCGAATCAATCCTTCAACAGCAGTCGAAATTAATCAAGACTACACGTTGGAACAAGAAAACGATTGTATTCAAAACGGCATAAACTGCCTCTCAAAACCCTAACATAAAGTATATAAAGTCTGGAAAAAACCCTACTGAAAAGAAACCCTAAAACTGCGAAATTACGAAAAGGTCCAAAACAATGAAAAAAACCGGATAAAAACTTCAGAAGGCCGTTTGAGGCCCTTAGAAGCGTATTTTGGCCTATTTATGGGCCGCTCAGGGGGCGTGGCCCTATGACTTTTGTTTCTCTCGAAAAGACGCTCGTTTTGATATGCTGTGCGTCCCGTAACTCCTCCAGAATCAAAAGTTACGCCGTTACGGTCGAACGCATCTAAAAACTCGAACGCCAACTCTTCGACTGCAACATTCTCCCCATGCCTGAAAAAATTCGTCCTCGAATTAACAACCACTTCATCATCAGACGAATCCCCAGCATACGGAACCAAATGTTTCACGTTAAAGACATCCGAAGTACGAATATGACTTGGCAGCTTCAATTTGTATGCATTTGGATTAATCTTCGCAACGACCTCAACAGGACCAATATTCTTAGCTGACAGATTATTATACTCACCAACTGGAAAACGATCTTTTGTTAAAATAGCCCACACAAAATCACCAACCTGGAACTCGACGAGACGCCTTTTCTGATCAGCTGCCTGTTTGTACCTAGCGTTCGCAGCCTCCAAATTAGCACGAACCTTGGTATGAACTTCCTGCAACCCAGAAACCAAATCGACCGCTTTACCATGCACCTTCTGCTTGCTGGGCAATGTAAGTAGATCCAACGGACCCTTAGGCTGAACCACATAAACCACCTGAAACGGACTAAAACCGGTACTGCGATTAATGGCATGATTGTGGGCAAATTCCGCTTGACACAACTTCTGATCCCAAGATTTAACATGATCCCCAACCAAACATCGCAGCAAATTACCCAACGACATGTTCACCACCTCGGTCTGACCGTCAGTCTGAGGATGGTATGCACTGCTGAAATTAAGCTGAGTATTAGCCATTTTCCACAAGCTGCGCCAAAAATGACTCAAGAACCGGGTATCACGATCAGACACAATAGTAGACGGTAGACCATGCAGACGGTAGACCTCCTTGAAAAATAACTGAGCCACATTAACCGCATCAGTTGTCTTCTTACACGGAATGAAGTGAACCATTTTGGAAAACCTGTCGACAACCACAAAGATGGAATCAAACCCCCGCTGTGTACGTGGCAACCCCAAGAAAAAATACATACTAATCTCCGCCCACGGCTGACTCGGAACAGATAATGGCATATGCAACCCCGCATTAGTAGCAGCCCCTTTTGCCATGTGGCACACCCGACACCGCTGCACATACTTATCGACTTCCTTACGCATACTCGGCCAAAAATAAGAGGCCTGAACAAGCTGCAAAGTACGATCACGACCAACATGTCCCTCACCGTGAAGATCCTGTATAATCAGCAAACGGAGACTACAAGCAGGAACACATAACCGATTACCTCGAAACAAGAACCCATCATGAATCAAGAAATCTGGTTTACGCCCAGCCCGAACATCCACCAACACGACTGAAAAATAAGGATCAGCAGCAAGAAACTCACGGAACGAATCAAACCCAGGTACTTCCACTCGCATAGTAGTTAATAAACCCCGACGCCTACTCAAGGCATCAGCCACCTTGTTAGTAACTCCAGCTTTATGATTGACCACAAAAGTGAATTGATACAGAAAAGCAATCCACCGAGCATGGCGAGCCGAAATCTTGTCTTGACCATGAAGATGGCGCAAGGAGTCATGGTCGGTGAACAAAATAAACTCCTGATGGAACAAATAATGCCGCCAATGCTTCACAGCTTGTACGATAGCATAAAACTCCACATCATAAGTACTATACCGTGTCTTGGCTCCCGACAGTTTCTCACTGAAATACGCCACCGGGCGCCCATTCTGACTCAAAACAGCCCCAATACCCACTTTAGAAGCATCCGTGTGTAACTCAAACGGCTGTGAAAAATCTGGTAACACTAAAATAGGGGCAGTTGTCAACCGCTCCTTAATCTGCTGAAATGCTAAGTCGGCTTCAGCAGTCCAAGTGAAACGAACCCCTTTCATACAATCAGTAATAGGAGCCATGATACTACTGAAGTGAGGAATGAAACGTCGATAGAACGATGCCAAACCATGAAAACTCCGTACCTCGGTGATCGTAGTAGGGCGAGGCCAATTCTGTACCGCTGCCACCTTCGCAGTATCCACCTGTAGCCCTTCACCCGAAATCACATACCCCAAAAATAACACCCGAGGCACCATAAAAACACACTTTTTAGTCGCGGCATAATACTTATCTTTACGGAGCACGGACAGTACCTCATGCACATGCTGCACGTGCTCATCCTGACTGCGACCGTAAATAAGAATGTCATCAAAATACACCACCACAAAAATCCCAATAAAGGGTCGCAGCAACTGGTTCATCACACGCATGAACGTACTCGGGGCATTAGACAACCCAAAAGGCATAACCAACCACTCGTACAAACCCTCACGAGTTTTGAAGGCTGTCTTCCATTCATCTCCTGGCCGAACACGAATCTGATAGTACCCACTCTTCAAATCCAACTTTGTAAATACTGTAGCACCAATAATCTGATCAAGCAAGTCATCTAAACGAGGAATCGGAAACCTGTACCGGATTGTAATTTTGTTGATAGCTCTGCTGTCAACACACATACGCCAAGACCCATCCTGTTTAGCAATCAGTATCGCCGGTACAGCACAGGGACTCAAATTCCCCCGGATATGTCCTTTTGCCAATAACTCCTCAACCTGTCTACGCAACTCCTCATGTTCTCTAGGACTCATACGATAATGAGGTCTATTAGGCAGACTAGCCCCAGGAACCAAATCAATATGATGCTGAATATCCCGGAGTGGGGGTAATTCATCAGGGAGCTCATCTGGAAACACACTAGCAAACTCCTGTAACAAAGGGAGTACTGCCGCAGGAATCTGAATCGGGTCAGGAACCGTTTTTCCAACCAAAACAAACACTCTATCCGTCGATTCCACCTCATCCTCAAACTGTACGAAAGACAGGAAGGACGAACTCGAGACCGGTGTGGCTGTGTGGACTACCGGTTTCGTAGGAGCTAACACATACTTAGCCCCATCCACCAACAAACTGTAAGTGTTAGTACGCCCATTATGAAAAACCTGTCTATCAAACTGCCACGGCCTCCCCAACAAAAGATGGCAAGCATCCATAGCAACCACATCACACCACAATTCATCACGATATTTTGCACCAACCGAAAAGGAAACACGAGCACGTTTAGAAACTGTTACCTCTCCGCCCTTCTTCAGCCACGCTAGTTTATATGGCTTAGGATGTTTTTCTGTCGGAATATTCAGTTTCTGGACCTCCTCCTCCGCAACGATATTCTCACAGCTGCCTGAATCAATGACAAAACGGCAAACCTTACCCAAAATCGTACAAGTGGACTGAAAGATGTTGTTACGAAGCCACTCATTCTCCTCCGAAGTGCGCGGATTCAAACAAGAACGCCTCACAACCAGGGAAACACCCACATCACCAGTCAGGACCTGCTCTTCTTCATCAAACATAGGCTGCTCATGTACTGCACTGTCATCGACCCATGGATCCTCCTCCGTATCATTGAATAACGCTTTCTTGCCCGCTTGTTTGGAGTCTACCTATTGATGTCCAACCTCGCCACAGCCAAAACATTTGATACTGCTGTTGTTCAGCCCACGGTTAAACTGACTGCCAGCCCTAGATGTAGTCGGAGCGACTGTAGCCGTACCACCAGTGACACCGCCCGCTGCACTAACACTGCCAGATCCAGAACCACTGACACTGCCAAATTGCCTCGACTGTTTCTCATCCGCGAGAGCTCGCTGATGTGCCTCTGACACTGTCCCAATATCGAACATGTTTAAGGTATCCTGGATCTGAACCCGCAACCCACCGATAAACCGTGCTACCGTCTGGTCGGGTGTTTCCTGAATCTCGTTTCTGGCCAATAACTGATAAAATTTTGTGGTATAATCATCAACCGAGGGCGATCCTTGCTTCAGATTCTGCAATCGCTGAAACAATATGCACTGATAATTGTATGGCAGAAACGCAGCCCGCATCTGCTTCTTCATCTTTTCCCACGACACAATTTTCGACTTCCCGAACCTAGCACGTGACAGTTTAAGCTACTGCCACCACGCTGTAGCCCTACCACGCAGCCTCGCGGCCACCAACGCCACACGCCTATCCTCCGGAACCTGTTTGAATTCCAAGATCTCTTCCACAGTGGCCACCCAATCCAGAAACTCTTCTGCTTGTAACCCTCCATTAATTCTGGGATTTCAGTCCGCATACCCGCCTCCCATCGACGATTATCCTCCTCCACCGGAGGCCGATGTGGCCGACGGTGAACCTGCGGAATCTCGGGATAGACTTCGTCACCAGTCTCTTCCGAATCCACCTCCCAATCTTGCTGTCTATGACGATCACCATGATCAGCCTGATTTCGCTGAAGGTGTTGATTGAACAGTTCGTTAACCTGGTCGTTAACTGCTCCATCAACAACCCCATACGTTCATCGACTGCCAATCCAATGCGCTCCTCCATAGTTGGTCACGGCATGATTCCAAGGATCTCACCGAAGACTGATACCAACTGACGTAGCGGAAGCTTAGATAGATGACTGATTACGGGTAGAAATTAATCAATACGCGAATCAATCCTTCAACAACAGTCAAAATTAATCAAGACTACACGTTGGAACAAGAAAACGATTGTATTTAAAACGGCATAAACTGCCTCTCAAAGCCCTAACATAAAGTATATAAAGTCTGGAAAAAACCCTACTGAAAAGAAACCCTAAAACTGCGAAATTACGAAAAGGTCCAAAACAATGAAAAAAACGGATAAAAACTTCAGAAGACCGTTTGAGGCCCTTAGAAGCGTATTTTGGCCTATTTATGGGCCGCTCAGGGGGCGTGGCCCTATGACTTTTGTTTCTCTCGAAAAGACATTATCGATTTAGCCAATAAAATATCGTCCCTCTTGTACAAATCTTCTAGGCGGGCAACGAATAATATTAGAGGCACAAAAAAGTCACAAAATCTCGTTTATAAAATCTTAAGTGTAATAACTTTATTAGTATTTTTAATTAGAGTGTGGCAAGTCCATTATCGATTTAGCCAATAAAATATCGTCCCCTCATATTAGTGTGAGCAGATTTTATGAGTTTCTTTTGTACCCCAACATTGATTGCTAGTCAGCAGGCAACACCTCCCAAGAGAATGCTAAGGGCAATCTAGTCATTTAAACCATCCAATACCCATCTCACAGATCTACTCCAATGGACATACTTGTAATTCACTCATAAATTAGTGGCATTACCCCATCGCCACACCTATATATAACTCCACATGACCATCTTAATTCACACTTTAGCATATTACAACACAAAAGAAGAAGAAAAGGAAAACACAGAACCCCCACCTGCAACAAGCAAACCACCACCACCACCACCACCACCATGGCTATGGCTTTCAAGATGGTAACTTTCTCCACAATCTCAAACTTTATTTTCATCAAAAACATAATTTTCCCAAATGGGTATCTTTTTTGACCCATATTATGATCATATACATATCTTTCATGTCTAATTTAGTAGATTTTGAAAAACGGTGTTGCAGTGACAAATTTGCTGTTACGTTGCAGTTGTTGTCGGATTGAGGCCACATCTGCCTCTTTTGGATATGGGCGGCAGAGATTATGTGAGCCAAATTCAATGCCCATTCAATCTTTGTCGCTCATATCCAAAAGAAAGGATGACGTAATTCAATCCCTCCAATCATCTGTACAACGTGCCAGTAAATCTTTCGCTGCAACTGTTCCAAGTCCATAAATAAACTGTGTTACAGAATTTTGATCTTTTGACGATGATGTATTGATCATGGTGGTCATTTTTTTTTTTCTTTTCATTTTTGATCAGGCGACGACGGGGATGTGGGTGGCGGATGAATGCAAGAAATCATACATGGAGATGAAATGGAAGAAAGTGCATAGGTACATAGTCTTCAAGATCGATGAACAGTCAAAACTGGTCACCGTCGACAAGGTCGGGGCGGCCGGTGAAGGGTACGGCGATCTCGAGGCATCCTTACCGGACGATGACTGCCGTTACGCCGTCTTTGATTTCGACTTTGTCACCGTCGATAACTGCCGGAAAAGCAAGATCTTCTTCATTGCATGGTCCGTCACTATTCCTCTCTCACCTTTTAATTCTTTTCCCAATTATTATTTCTCCTACTTGTGTTAATTAATTTAATTACATTTATTTTATTTTATTTTATGTGTTACTATATGAAGAATTAATTAAATGGAAAGGTTTATGAGATAAGTATGAGAAAATGAGAATCGTAGTCGGCGTGTAATCAAGATCAAATTTAGTGTCTGCTTTTATGAGGTGACACTTTTTTGACTCTTGATGTAAAGTTCTTTACTTTCAACGGAGTGCAAAATGTGACCAAATTTTATCATTTTGGAATAAATTAGCTACCTTTTACAATATTCCCCGCCCACTCGAATTAGGACAAATTTTCATTTTGGGTGTCGATTCGAATTAGAACAACCAAAAAATGGAAATGTTTTATTTAATGAGACTCAAATTCACACTCACAACAACTTTTCACTCATTATTCTCTACCTCACTTTCTCTTTCCTACTTTACTTTTCATACTCACAACACCTACTCCACTACCATTTTTTTCTTAATCACCGTGCCCAACCCAAAAATCCTAATTCGGGTGGGAGAGAGGGAGCGTACTCTTTCCTTCCGTCCCACTTTAATCTTTAAAAATTATCATTTTGATTGTATTATTTTAATCTACAAAATTTAAAAATGATTTTTTTTTTTTAATATTTATCATTCTCACATCAACTATTCACCTATCATTTTATACCCCACTTTCGCTCTCTTATCCAACTATTTACATTCACAATATATCACATTTTTTATTTTTTTCTTAATTCTTGTGCCCAAATTCAGTTTTGTAAAAAAAAGAAAAGAGAGATCAAGTGAGTGAGTACTCGATCTATTTCATGATAAATGTTACCCATTCCGTCTCAAGAGTATAAGAGTAAAAGTTTTATTCTTTTTTGGACTTAAATCTCATTCTTTAGAATGGGAGATGATGATTAGATTTTTGAACAACTTTATTCTTATATTTTTTTTTATAATTACAGAATAAAACAAACCAACAATCACTTGTATTACGAATAGTATTTTAGACAATTTTATCCACAATTCGCTATAATCTTTATCCATTATTGTTTTTTTTTTTTTTTTAAATAAAGGTGCAATAGCTAAGTATGACTCTGACTATGAGACGAAAGAAATAATTCATTTAATAATCTTCTAACAAAATATACTCTAAGTAATTTATTTCTTTGTAAATTACTCCCTCCGTCTCAAAATAGATGTCGTTTTTTGTCTCAAAATACTTGTCGTTTCACTATTTTCAAAGCCTTTTTGTTGTTCTATACCAATTATACCCTTAATAATGATAGTGAACTATTTCTTACATAACAATTTAATTACCTGGGTAGTTGAATTAATTTAGGGGTATTTGAGACTTATTCACGTGTATTAATGGTATTTCTTAATATGTGTGAAACACTACAAAACGACATCTATTTTGAGACTGAGGGAGTACTTTATTATAGTAAAAATGCACTAATACTGTTTTTTATTTAGGAATGCTGTACTAATTTTATGACAAAGAAAGGGAGAAAGTGTAATTTGTTATGAGACAAAAAAAAATATAAATGAGGCACTTATTCAATGAAAAAAAAAAAACTCTCTTTACATTGTTTTTAATTGTATTATCACTTGTTTTGCATTCATAATAGTACACTATTTACAAAAAGTATACAACTCTCTTTTTGGTCATAGTACAAAACAGTAAATGGAAATGTTATTACTATTTGTCACGATTGATGGAGTAGTAAAGTGATCAAATCCACATTGTATATCAAAAGTGACATTACGCTTATGAATTATTAGAGTTGATATCGTGAATAATACATTATTACTACTGTTGGATTACTAGTGATATAGACACTTGATGCACATCAAATTTTGTCTCAATAGTAAAGAACTTGAATAATCATATTAGACGTACCAAAATTAGGTATGAAAGTGACTTGAATTATTTGTATCCTTTTTTCTTTGATTAACTAACTAGATAAGAGCAGGTTGTGTAAGGGATAGGTATGTATAATTGTATCAATAATTAACGATTAAAATGTCACCATCATGAATTTCCTTTAAAAAAAAGTATGGAGTTTGGTACAACTTACAATAAGTGAAATTAAGTTTTGTCGAGTTTAATCTATGTCAAATTAACAAACTTGTTAATGCCAATCAGATAGATTGGTTTTTGCATCTAACAAGGTTATTGATTCGACTGAAGGTGATATAATTATAATATAAGAGTCGTAGAATTGTTGCAGCAGTCAATATCTACTCGTTGACTAGGTCAACTAGTCGGGATCTAGTGAGTAAATAATTTTAATTTTTTTTTTTCAGGGCACCAAGTGCATCAAGAATAAGGGCAAAGATATTGTATGCAACATCAAAGCAAGGATTGAGAAGAGTGCTAGAAGGGATTCACTATGAACTTCAAGCCACAGATCCAACTGAGATGGGCTTTGATGTCATTTTGGACAGAGCCAAATAAATAAATAAAACATCAGAAAATGGCCACTTTGACATAACCAGTTCATCATCTTTTGGCATCTTTCTTTTTTCTTTTCTTTTTTTATTTTCATATTAATAATAACTCCACTAGAGGTATTTTCTTCTTAATTTCTGTTAGTGATGTTACTTTAATCTACTAATTTAATCACAAATCACCTTTGTGTTGTTCCCCTTTACATCTTTAGAGGGAAAAAAGGTTGTATTGGTGTCAAATTTGGGATGTTAATGTACTAATGCATATCATGTTTATCACCTTAATAATGGCTTTTCCATCAGTAAGAATTTGGTGAATGATTTACACCCTTTATATCTTTACATAAAGAGCAAATGATAAAATCTAAGTCCTAAGCTCTTTTTTTTTTTTTTTTTTTTTTTGAAAGCAAGCAGAACTCTAACTGCATTAATAAAGTTTAAGAAGATGGTGCTCCACAAATCGGAGACTCATCCAAATAACATGTAAGTCCAAAGTTTATTAGGCTGTCAAGTCAGGATATATACTTTATATTTTTTCTATGTGGTGTTAAAGTATGTTTAAGTCTGTTACTTAGTTTAATAGGAGCACATGAGAAAATACATAAAGACACCAGTTCACACGCGTCAGGAAGACTGGCCCGATAAGAAAATAGTCTGCGGCTCTATATTCTTGGATAGAGCGGCCGCGTAAGTCTCGCGCGGCTCTCCATGTTAGCCATTCCATTTTATAACTTCTTGTTCGGTTGTTACTTTCTCCCATTTTCATTTCAATCCCCTACCGCCTTATACTCCCCAACCATTTCACCACCAACCACGGCCTTAAGCGTTGTCCATCACCATCCACCACCAGACTGTTGTGGAATAGCTCTCCAAACACCCAAGCAAATCGCAAGAAACACAGCACCACAAACAAGCACAAGAAATATAAAGCAAAGCAAAAGACACAAGAAATTGTTTACCCAGTTCGTCAATATGTTTGACTACGTCTGGGGGCACTACCAAGCCAAGATCGTACACTATAATATGATAAATCTGAGTTACAATGAGTATGGGGGTGGAACATTGCTTATATATGCAACCTAGAATAAGACCTAAACCTAAACATAAGAGAAAACCCGAAAATACTGCTATTCCCCGAATTCAGATCGGGGGCACCGAGCGCCCGCCTGGGGTCATGCAAGAGCCTGCCTGAATTAGCTTTTCAGAAACCGCGAGCTCACTGCCTACATGAGCGCCCGCCTGGTATATACCGGGCGCCCGCTCGCTAGCCTGATCTGTATTTTCTTCTCTTCGTTTCTTTGACGATCTCTATTCCAACAATCTCCCACCTAGAGATCAACCGCGTATATCAGCCCCGTATCCATTTTCAACTCATCCTTAGTGCCATAGTGCTCACCTAGATCATGGTAGTGCCTTCCTCCTCTCCTATTCTCCAAGCCCAATTGAAGCTATGCACAGCTTCAACTTTTCAAGGTTTACCACCTTGGTCAACATGTCAGCCGGGTTCTCCGATCCCAAAATCTTCTCCAGCCTTAAGATCTTCCTCTCCAAGAGATGTCTGATGTAGTGAAACCTCAGCTCGATGAGCTTCATCCTAGAATGAAACGCCGGATTCCTTGCTAGATGAATTGCACTCTGACTGTCACTGTAGAGAGCATCACCACTTCGCGTCTTCCCAAGTTTACCCAAGAAGTTCTGCAACCATACCATCTCTTTGCTTGCCTCTGTCACTGCCACATATTTTGCTTCTGCAGTCGACTGAGCCACGATCTTCTGCAATTTAGAAGCCCAGGAGATAGCCGTACCACCCAATGTGAAAACATAACCCGTAGTAATTCTCCTCTTATCAAGATCACTTGATGCCAAATCCGCATCAACATAACCCGCTAACACGACCTCCTTGCTTGAGAAACATAGAGCCTTACCAGCAGTACCCTTTAAGTAACGAATGATCCATTTAACCGCTTCCCAATGTTGCTTCCCTGGATTGCCCATGTACAGGCTGACTACTCCCACCGCATGTGCAATGTCTGGCCTTGTACACACCATTGCATATATTAGACTCCCCACTGCCGAAGCATATAGAGTCCTTTCCATCTTGTCACGCTCCTCCTTGCCCTTAGGTGAGTCCTTCTCGGATAGCTTAAAGTGATACCCAATGGTGTACCCGTTGGCTTCGCCTCTTCCATGAAAAATCTTGCCAAGACCTTCTCGACGTACTCTGCTTGTGAAAGAACCAACTTACCCAACTCCCTATCCCGGTCAATCCGTATGCCTAAGATTTTTCTGGCCTCCGCCAATTCTTTCATCTCGAACTGCTCTGACAACTGTGCCTTCAATCTGTTTACCTCTCTACTACTAGAGCCCGCTATTAGCATGTCATCCACATATAATAGCAAGATTATGTACCCGTTGTCAGTGTTCTTGAAGTAGCAACAATGATCCGCCTCACATCTGATATAATCAATGTCATGCATGAATCCATCAAACTTTCTGTACCACTGCCTAGGAGCTTGTTTAAGGTCGTACAAGCTCTTAGTCAATCTGCAAACCAGTTCCTCGTTACCCTTAGACAAATATCCCTCTAGTTGTACCATGTAAATTTCTTCCTCCAAATCACCATGAAGAAAGGCCGTCTTTACATCCATCTGTTCCAGCAACAAGTTATCTGCCACTACTATCCCCAGAACCATTCTGATAGTGGTCATCTTCACAACAGGAATGAAGACTTCGGTGTAGTCAATACCATACTTTTTCTAAAACCCCTTTACAACCAACCTTGCCTTGTAACGCTTACTGCCATTTGCTTCCTCCTTGATCCTGTAAACCCACTTATTATGCAACGCCTTCTTCCCCTTAGGTAGTTTAATTAACTCCCAAGTTTTATTGGTCTTCAATGAGTCCATCTCATCATCCATCGCAGCTTTCCACTTATCACAAAGTGCACTACGAACAGCCTCCGCATAACACTCCGGTTCACCACTATCTGTTAACAACAAATAGTAATTCAAAGGAAAATACCTATCAAGAGATCCACGCAATCTACTGGATCTGCGCAGCAGAATTTCCGGTCCTGGAGTATGTGGTTCATCTTCAGTGACCCCCTGATCTTGGTCATCATGAACCGTCCTGCTCCCACCCGAGTCTGGAATATCTACCTCAACAATCTCTGGTTCCGAACTAATCCCATCAGATGCCCCCTTTCTGTCCTTGTACAATACCTGTTCATTTAATATAACATCCCGACTACGAATAACCTTATGATTTTGGTCATCCCAAAACTTATACCCGAAGTCATCCCCGCCATAACCAATAAACGTACACTTTACAGATTTAGCATCTAATTTAGTTCTATCAGCAGAGTCTATATGAACATATGAAACGCAGCCAAATATGCGAAGAAATGACAGATTTACCTGCTTGCCACTCCATGCTTCCTCTGGAATTTCATTCCCCAATTGTACCGATGGTCCCCTATTGATCAAGAAAGCCTCCGTGTCAACTGTATATGCCCAGAACGTCTTCGGAAGTCCACACTTCAACCTCATACTTCTAGCCCGCTCGTTCAATGTCCTGTTCATCCTCTCTGCAATCCCGTTGTGTTGAGGTGTGCCCTTTGGTGTCTTCACCATACGAATGTCATTCGCTGCACAATATTCCCTGAACTCCCCGAGCTCATACTCCCACCATTATCTGACTTCAAGCTTTTGAGCTTAAGACCCGTCTGATTCTCCACCAAGGCCTTCCACTTCTTAAACACCTCAAATGCCCCATCTTTGTGTTTCAAGAAATAGACCCAGACCTTCCTTGTCGAATCATCAATAAACGACATGTAGTATGACGCACAACCTAGAGAAGTTACCGGGGCTGGCCCCCACAAATCCGTGTGGACCAATTCCAACTTTTCTTCCCTCAAAGCCCTACCTGTCCTCGAGAAGTTGCTTCTCGCCTGTTTGCCAAACACACAATCTTCGCAGATCCCCACGTTGACTGTCTTCAAACCCGGTAGTAATCCCTTTGAGCAAAGTACTTTCATCCCCTTCTCACTCATGTGACCCAATCGACAGTGCCACAAATCCGTATCACCCTTGGCTGATGCCATCGCGATACTATCCTTGGTGTTGTTCGCCAAGTACAATGTCCCCTCTTTATTACCCCGAGCGATCTCTGAATCCTCCTTTGTAATAACCCAGTTCCTGCAGCCAAAAGTTATCTTGTAACCTTCTTCATCCAACTGCCCAACTGATAGCAGGTTCTTTTTGAAACCCGGAATGTGTCTGACCCCGTGTAGATGTAAAACCTTCCCATCCGATGCTCCTATTTTGACATCCCCCTTCCCCTTGATTTCCAAAGGCTCGCCATCCGCCAGATAGACCTTACCGAAATCACCGGAAGTATAATTTTCCAACTCCTTTGCATGCCCGCATGAGTGGAATGATGCCCCCAAATCCAGCACCCATGATTCTAGTGCACTACTAACACTTAGAACCAGTAAATCTTCACCCTCAGTTACCACATTCGCCGCTCTGCTCCCTCGCATGGGACATTCCTTCTTGTAGTGTCCTAACTCCTTACAATGATAGCACTGTACTGATCCCTTGGCAACCCTTGGTCCATTCTTGTTCTCCCTAGGCTTGTACTCACCACCTCCTACGTTTTCCTTTGATTCGGTTCTCCCCTTGTTGCTAGTACCCGGCTTTCCCCTGCTAGTTGTAGCTAAAGCCGATCCCGAAGTAGATGGTGTCCCCAACTTCTTCATACGATTTTCCTCGCCTAAAAGAAAGTCCTTAACATCATCATACTTCAATTTATTCTTACCTGCTGAAGCATTTAACATCGTCACCGTTCCGCTCCAACTTCCTGGTAAGGATGCTAGCAATTGACAAGCATGAACCTCATCCCCAAACGTAATATCCAACGCCGCCAATGAGTCTATTGTTGGTAGTGGTGCCCTAGGCACGTTTAATAAACATTGTAATTGTTATCATTTATTTCATATCAATAAAAAAATGTTTTGATTATTATTGTTGTTCATGTTTACTTATAATAATCTCCATCCCTAGTACTTGTTAAGCACTAGTATAAAGGCTAAATGATCATGGGATGATCATGTTAGATTTATGGGTACTTGTTTGGAACAAGGTACTGGACATGACCCGCTGTATGAGATTTATGTCATGGTCTATGTCGAACATATATCTCATATTAGTTATGTCATTTGAATCCTTAGACATGAAGTTATTATAGTCTTCCACTTGATGAACATTATGTTTGACATATTCAAACGCTACCTTTAACCGGGAAGTTATAAAGGGTATGATTGGCATAATCGGATTCACGTAGGGAAGAGTAATAAGCTAAATGGATTTGTCCCTCTTCGGAGAGATGTCAAGCTTAGGCCTCTCGTAGGAATGATGTTGATGAAAATGTTTGGCCGGACTCAAATGAATTGATTAGATCAATGTCATTTGTATTATCAACATATTCGGAATCGAGAAAGTATTGAACAAAACAAGTTGACTTGTTGACCATGACTTGTGTTCAATGACATCGTGGATAAAGGGATTATGACATGTTCTAAAGGAATGCGAACTTGTATCTAGTTATACTATTTGGGTAGGTGTGACGGTTTGCTAGAACCTAATCATATCTTATGGTTTCATGTTTGAACCCATTGCCAACTTAGTATAATCCTAGAGGGTCACACACAATAAGAACGAATCTTAAATAAGGACTATATTAGAATTTTGGAATTTCTGGAAATCTGGACAAGTGGGCGACCGCACAGTCTGGGATGGGTGGCCGCACAGTTTGGGTCAGTTAATACCAGAAACCTTCCAGATAGATGTGCGACCGCTCAGGCGTTTTGGGCGGCCGCACACCTTGTCGGGACTGGTTTCCTTATTTGATTTGGAAAAGAATTTTGGACGGGTTTAGACACAAGTTTCCTATTTGGAATAGGTCTAACTTGTATATAAACAGCCAAATTCGGCCAGAATCATATCATAGCTTTTGTGCAAGTCTCCAAAGAGTTTGAGAGAGTTTTATTTTGTTCTAAGACATCTTAGATTAAAGAACAAAATAATACACAAACAAAATTCCATATAGTTCATATTGATTGTGAAAACGTGTTTCACAATTTGGTCTAGCAACCAAGATCAAGAAGCTCCTTGATATTCGTTCGTGGTGTGGATACCGCTAGAGGGTGAAGCTCATCATCTTCAAAGTTCGTGTTCTTACTTTCATTGTGATCAAGCTTCAAATCTCCACCAAGATCAAAGCTAGAATTCAAAGTCATCAATGGTTAGTTTTTCCTCTATTCATATTGTTGTATTTGATGTAATCATATGAACGGATCTATGGGCTTTGGGTTTCATAAAATTTTGAATGCTATTTTCCGCTGCGCATGTTACTACGAAACCCAACATCTATAACATCCATAAACTCATCGATGTGTTTAGCAATGGATCCTCCCTCTTGCATCTTGAGATTACCCATCTTGCGTATCAAATCAACCTTATTTGAAGCAGATGTAGTTTCAAATCGCTCAGTAAGATAATCTAATAGCTCCTTGGTGGTTTTCGCCTTCTTGGTAGTCTTCGCGATCCACTATGACAAATTAGATCTAACCACCACTAGGGCTTTCCAATCCATAAGATCCAAATCTTCCTGCTTTTCGCTTTCCAGCTTGACTCCTGTTAAGGACTTATAGAGATCTTTGTTGTACAAGAGATTCTCTATTTGCATCTTCCAAAACCCATAGTCAGACCCATCGAATTTCTTCACCGCTTGTTTATCCTTGCCCATTCTTAATTGCTTGATAAACCCGAATCGTCCGATAACCCCTGATCGTTCAACCGGAGCTCTTGATACCAGTTGTTGTGGAATAGCCCTCCAAACACCCAAGCAAATCGCAAGAAACACAGCACCACAAACAAGCACAAAAAATACAAAGCAAAGCAAAGCAAAAGACACAAGAAATTATTTACCCAGTTCGTCAATATGTTTGACTACGTCTGGGGGCACTATCAAGCCAGGCTCTTGCACTATAAGAAAATACATAAAGACACCAGTTCACACGCGTCAGGAAGACTGACCCGATAAGAAAATAGTCTGCGGCTCTATATTCTTGGATAGAGCGGCCGCGTGAGTCTCGCGCGGCTCTCCATGTTAGCCATTACATTTTATAACTTCTTGTTCGGTTGTTACTTTCTCCCATTTTCATTTCAATCCCCTACCGCCTTATACTCCCCAACCATTTCACCACCAACCATGGCCTTAAGCATTGTCCATCACCATCCACCACCACACTGTTGTGGAATAGCCCTCCAAACACCCAAGCAAATCGCAAGAAACACAGCACCACAAACAAGCACAAGAAATATAAAGCAAAGCAAAAGACACAAGAAATTGTTTACCCAGTTCGTCAATATGTATGACTACATCTGGGGGCACTACCAAGCCAGGATCTTACACTATAATATGATAAATCTGAGTTACAATGAGTATGGGGGTGGAACATTGCTTATATATGCTGTTAAGTTTAATGCCTTTGAATTTTAGGATGTAAATTTAAATGGATTAAATTAACAAGTTCATAATTCCGGGACAGAAGGAGAAAAAAAAAATTATCATTTGCGGGCACTTCATGCGCACGCTTAGAATCTCTAGAATTCTTTATGTTTTCACGCCAAGTTGATATGGGCCGGATGGGATTTTGGTCAGATGACATATTGGCATGGAGCAACTTAATGAAAACAAGGACATTAAGATTCCTTGGTCAGTTAGAATTAGTATTTAGGGTTAGGGTAGTCTACGAATTATATACTCCCTCCGTCCTAAATTAATTCAGTACCTTATTCAGAGAGAGAAAGATCAATAATTCTAGATCTAGAGTTTTGCATAGCTAGGAACTTTGTGATCAAAGTTCATGAAAACATAGATTAGTGTGATCATATTCTTGTAATTGTTTCTCCGACATAATAATATTTGTTTCCCTTTGCCCGTGGAGGTAGCCAATAGAGATTGGTGAACCACGTATATTCTGTGTTGATTTGTGTTCATTATTTGCTATCTCTTGGATCTGATTTACTAACAAGTGGTATCAGAGCCTGGTTAGTCAAGAAAGATCAGGGCATTCAGCTGCGATAGAAAGAGATGGATTCCGGGATGGACCAGAAAATCGACAAGTTTGATGGGAAGAACAGTTTCAGTTTATGGCAGATCAAGATGAGAGCCATGTTGCGAAGATAAAGTTTGTGGGCTCCAGTGGCTACTGCAATCAGGGATCACAAGGATCCAAAAGGTAAGGCAGAGGTCGTTCCCACAGCAGAGGATTCGAAGAAGGCTGCAGACATGGTAGTATTGGATGAGAAAGCTCATTCAATGATTATCATGAGTCTTGATGATGAGATCTTAGCGGAAGTAGCGGATCAAGAAACAGCGGGAGGCTTGTGGCTGACGTTAGAGAAGATGTATTTGACGAAGTCTCTAACCAACAAGCTCTATATGAAGAAGAAGTTATTCACTTTCCATATGTCTGAAGGTACGCCTATTAAGGATCATCTAGATCGATTTTCTGCTTTATTACTTGAATTGCGTAATATAGAGGTGAAAATTGATGATGAGGATGCTGCTCTAATTCTGTTGATATCTCTACCGTTGTCATATGAATCATATGTTGATTCATGCTTGAACAAAGAGACAGTTACTCTGGAGCAAGTAAAGTCTGGTCTGAAGACTAGAGAACTCCGCCGAAAGGCGAGTGGTACTAGTACAGAATCTTAGTCATCAGGTTTGACTGCGGAAGGCAGTAAAGGGCATGGTCGAAGGAGCGGAGGTTCTAGACGGGGTCCGAGACCTGGAGATATCTGTAGTTATTGCAAGGAGAAGGGGCATTGGAAGACCGACTGTCCCAAGAAGAAGAGAGAGCAGCAGAAATCTGAGTCGACTGTTGCGGCGGCAAGCAGTGACAATTTTGATGAGGATTGTGATTATGCCCTGGTGACCGAAAAAGAAACAGGCAAGGAAGTTGCATGGGTTCTAGATTCGGGAGCATCTTATCACATGTGTTCGCGCAAGGAGCGGTTTACAACATACGAGCAAAAAGATGGAGACCGTATTTATATGGCTAATGGATCGGACTGCGAGGTAGTTGGCATGGGCTCTGTAAGGGTGAGAACTTCTGGTGATAAAACTCTCACATTGAACAAGGTAAAACACGTTCCACAAGTAGCAAAGAATCTGATATCACTTAGTCGTTTGGACAAGAAGGGATACAGTTTCAAGGGTAAAGGTGGAGTTCTAGATGTCTACAAAGGTTCAGATGTGATTCTGAAGGGAGAAAGAAAAGGTTCCTTGTTCATCCTCCAAGGTTCTGAGATTGGTGAGGGTGTTGACAAGCAGGTGGAGCATCGTTTTACTCTAGGCCGGAGTGAACTGGGCGAGCCACAGCTAGAAGACCAACACACACCGGTTGTAACAGTCATGGTTGGCAAGATCCAATGTCAACTGGATGGGCCACGTCTGAATGGCTGTTAGTTGCCCGTTTGGGCGATTCTGAGTGCCCGTAGGTGCACATCTGGGTGTCCGTAGGATACATTGCATGCAGAAAATCTGATTGTCCAGAGGACAAAGTTGTTTGTCTGGTGAGGCAAATTCTGGGTGTCTTGAAGATACATGGTGCACAAAATCTAGTGTCTTTGACGAATGACAGAACTTAGGCAAAGGTTGAAAAATCTGGTACGAGGGATGTGGCTCAAGGTGGAGGCTATGTCGGAAAGCTCGTGCATTTGAATTATTAGGGGAGATTCAAAGTCAAGGTGGAGATTGTTAAGTTTAATGCCTTTGAATTTTGGGATGTAAATTTAAATGGATTAAATTAACAAGTTCATAATTCCGGGACAGAAGGAGAATTTTTTTTTTATCATTTGCGGGTATGCTTATTATAAACCACTCCTATTACCTAGATTTGATTGATCCCATAACCTAATTTTATCTTTTGTGGACTTTAGGATATATTGTAAGAAGTGTTAAACTTCATTTTTAGAATAGTCCACTTTAATAGTATAGGCTTTAGATTGTTAGGACAGAAAAGTTTCTAAGTCTGGAATTTTAGTGGTCAAGACCTTGACCGTGAATTCACTTGACCGTGGTAGACCACCTGACCGTGGAAGACCACTTGACCGTGAATCACTTGACCGGAAGTCAGTGACCGTGAGCTTTGTGGCATATCTTGACAAGTCACATTTGACCCCTCGACCGCAAGCTCCCGACCGTGAGGTCTTGACCGCAAGAAATGAAGAAGTCCAAGAATCCAAGTATTCAAACTCAACCATGGTCACTCGTGTCCTAAACTATGGTTAGTTTAGAACGTTGCAGAACTTGAACCCCAAGTAATTCAAATTTGAATTCCTCTAAGTGGGACCACCTCTTATCTGCAAAAAGGACAATCTCAGATTGAGCTCCAATTAGAATTCAACAGCTCATTGTCCTTCAACTTGGAGCCCAAGTAAATCCAACAGCTATTTTCTCATTCACGGCTATAAATAGCCCTTAAGTTCTTCATTGAAGACAACTGAGATTAAAATAGAGAGAAATTGCTGTTGAAATACTTGGTGATTGAAGATCACACTCAAGATTTCCAGAATCCTTTGAATCTTCAAGAACTCACCTTCAAAGATCTCCAGCAACATTCAAGTCATCTCAAGCCTTGTAACACTTAAGATTCATTAGGCTCTATAATCACTTAGATTTCAAAGAGCTTCTGATTCTTACACACACACTCACCCCAATTGATCAATCACATAGATTGCATCAAAAGGGATACACTGGTCTAAGTCTAGGATTTATTCTTCATAGAAAGTAGGTGTTGATTCAAAGCTTCATCTCTGTAATCTGTACAATCAAGAATCAATATATACCTCCATTCAAAATCCAAGACTGACCATCTTAGTAAAGGACGTAGATCTTTTAACAGATCGAACCTTTCCAAATACTTGTGTCATTTTACTTTCTGCAAATTTACTCTCAAATATTGTTCATCTTGTTCTTTATTGTTCATATTAATTTTGTTTGTCGTTTAGTGTTTGATCTTTCAGATATTCAAACGTATTGTGAATTGTGTTTGTTTGTTCTCCACATTGCCTAGGTTAAAAATCTGACTAACTTATCTTTTGCCAAAACTTTTAAGACAACAACTTTCAAACTCAACCATATCTTGACCGCAAATCTCTTGACCGCATAACTCTGACCGCATCTCACTCGACCGGAATACTCTTGACCGTGAGTGAGCTTCTATACTTAGAGATTTTTATCAAAACAACCTTACCTTATTTCTATCGAAAACTTCCGCTGTGCATATTACATCTTGACCGCACGGTTTATTACTTGACCACAAAACTCAAGATTGTAAGCACTTGGTTGAATTTTGAAAAAGGGTTGAAATTTTAAGTAGGCTATTCACCCCCCCCCCCCCCCTCTAGCCTCCTTTCATACCCTTGTTGTGTCTTTGGGACCAACAGCGGGCACTTCATGCGCACGCTTAGAATCTCTGGAATTCTTTATGTTTTCACGCCAAGTTGATATGGGCCGGATGGGCTTTTGGTCAGATGACATATTGGCATGGAGCAGCTTAATGAAAACAAGGACATTAAGATTCCTTGGTCAGTTAGAATTAGTATTTAGGCTTAGGGTAGTCTACGAATTATATACTCCCTCCGTCCTAAATTAATTCAGTACCTTATTCAGAGAGAGAGAGATCAATAATTCTAGATCTAGGGTTTTGCATAGCTAGGAACTTTGTGATCAAAGTTTATGCAAACATAGATTAGTGTGATCATATTCTTGTAATTGTTTCTCCGCCATAATAATATATGTTTCCCTTTGCCCGTGGAGGTAGCCAATAGAGATTGGTGAACCACGTATATTCTGTGTTGATTTGTGTTCATTATTTGCTATCTCTTGGATCTGATTTACTAACATATGCAACCTAGAATAAGACCTAAACATAAGAGAAAACCCGAAAATACTGCTATTCCCCGAATTCAGATCGGGGGCACCGAGTGCCCGCCTGGGGTCATGCAAGCGCCCGCCTGAATTAGCTTTTCAGAAACCGCGAGCTCACTGCCTACATGAGCACCCGCCTGGTATATACCGGGCGCCCGCTCGCTAGCCTGATCCGTATTTTCTTCTCTTCGTTTCTTTGACGATCTCTATTCCAACACACACTACCAACCTAGCTTGGTCACCACCTACAACCAACACCAAACTCAAGGAGAGGTGAAAGGGTGGGAATAATAAAAAACAATGGGGAGAGGTGGACCACATATTGAGACGATGGGGAGAGGGTAAGAGAGATGGAGGATGTTCGACTGTGATGAGAGGGGGAAGGGCAGCGGGTGATGACTATTTGTGTTCATAGGTTGTGGTTTTAGGGTTTGTTGATACTGAATTAGGGGGAAAAATCAAAATATCTAGTCGTTATATTTTTAGAATTTTCATTTGACTCCTTAAATACTTATCACTTTCAATTTTAGTCTGACTTTACCGACTTTTACATGCTCTCGACAAGTGCATACTTGACATAATTTTTTACGATTTAAAAAAAATCCCAAATTGATGAAAATGTTGCTACATTTGACCTAACATTACATTCATGAACATTGAATCATTTAATTCAATGTGTGTGGTCTTAAACTTTGGACTCTATTTTCTCAGTGACATTCTATTTATGGGCCAAGTTTTCTCAGTTGTTGAATTTGAGATTGGTCGTGTACTCATATGCACTTTTTATCATCATTGTTCCGGTACTCAGTTTAAACATGGGCTTTATCATTTACTACTTTCTACTACCAACTTAAAATTTAGGCTTTTTTTTTTTTTTTTTTTTGAGATAAATTTACCAACATCTTTTAAGAGTCATGCTCATGAATCATTGAAATTGATTGATAAGTTTGCTTGGTTAGTGTTTTGCGAACATCATCTCGCAATTAGCATGTTAGCGTATTTAAAAAATGTAATTTACTTTTGTTTGCATATTGTTTGTATAGTGATAAAATTTTACTAAAGCATTTTTTTTTATCGTAACTAAACATTGATTTGCTTAAAACAATGATCAAATTTTTATGTCACTTTAATTATCGTCGTGGAATATAAATGTTTTCTGGTGTTTGGTAACCAAAAGGGAAAAAAAGTCAATGTAAAATATTTTACGGTCAATGGAAATAAGCTAGGTTTTCCGTAAAACAACTTACGGATTTCTCATCCGTAACTCATTTTACGGAAAATGTTAACTCACTCACTCACTCACACACCCAACTCCCCATACAACTCCACGCTACCCACTCCATCTCCACCTCCACCCCCATCCCACCCTCCAACCTTACCTTACCTTCCCTCCCCCATCCACCCCCACCCCCCAAAAAAAATAAAAAATAAAAAATAATAATCTATTTTTCACTCATATTAAAATTATTTTTGAATACCTCCCACACCCCCACTACCCCACCACCTACCCACCCCCACCCTACCCCACCACCCACCCCCAAAAAAACTTTTTCTCACTCATATTAAAAGTATTTTTGACACTTCAACAAAATGACTTTTCCCGGCACTTTCATAAGTGCTGGAAATTTAGCGGCACTTTTGAAAAAGTGATGGAAATTAGCGGCACTTTTGAAAAAGTGCCGAAAATTTAGCTGCACTTTTGAAATAATACCGGAAATTAGCGTTACTTTTGAAAAAGTGCCGGAAATTTGCGACACTTTTGAAAAATGGCGGAAATTAGCTGCATTTATGGAAAAGTAGGGGTGTAAATGGTTCGGTTTGGTTAGGTCTTGGCCATTTTAAAGACCGAACTACTACTCATCGGTTTGGGAAAATTCCAGATCGAAGCGAACCACGGAAAAGTTCAAACCGAACCAAATCAAACTGTCGTGGTTTGGTTCGGTTTGGTTTAAACCGCGGTTCAGTAATGTGGTTTAGACCCTGGTTCAGACCGTGGTCTAGACTGTGGTTTAGATAGTAGTTCAAACCACCACTCAGACTGAGGTTCATATGGAAACTCAAATTATGGTTTAGACTTGAAAAGAGAAAATCTGGAGGAAAAATAATATTTAACAAATAAATAAGTCGAATGAAGTGAACACATTTCAAACTTTTTTAACTATGCGCCTCAACAAATATGACACGTGACAAAATGAATGTTAAATATGATGCAAAGCGAGATTTAAGAATGGTCTAATGTAATACTCCCTCCGTCTCATTTCAAGTTTCACCATTTTGGTGATGCACGCAAATTAAGAAAAGCTATTTGTGTAAGAAAGGTTGTGAAAGGGAAGAAGTTAGTGGGTATGACAAGTGAGGCCTACAATTTAAATGTGTGAGAGGGAAAAGTTAGTGGGTATGATAAGTGGGGCCTACATTTTAATTATGTGAGAGGGGAAAGTTAGTGGTTATGACAAGTGGGCCCCCATGTTTTTTCCATTTTAGGAAATGGTGAAGCAATCAAAGGGACATCCATTTGGGTAATTGGTGAAACTTGAAATGAGACGGAGGGAGTATAGTTTTTTTTTCCTTAATATTTCAAAGGTGGATGTTACTTAACATACAAATATATGACTAATATATGCGGTCTGATGGTTAGGTCTGGTGGTTCAGTCTGATGGTTCGGTATTGGGGTTTGGTCTGGTTTGGTCGGTCTGAAAGGGTCAGACCACAAACCAAACCGAACCACGCAGTTTACCAATTTTTGAGACCAAAACGAATCACTCATGCTTGAAAACCGAACCAGGCCGTATAGTTTGGTCCGGTTCGGTCCCAAACCGAACCACTGACACCCCTATGGAAAGGTGCCGAAAACTAGCGGCACTTATGAAAAAGTGCCGGAAATTTAGCGGCACTTATGAAGAAGTGCCAGAAATTAGCGGCACTTATGTGAAAGTGCCGCTAAATTTTCGGCATTTTTTATAAGTGTCGCTAATTTCCGGCTCTTTTTTATAAAGTGCCGCTAAAAACAAGATTTTTTTTTGAAATTTTTATTTAATTTTCAAATTTAATCATATTTTTCATGTAACTTTGCTTTAATTTGTTACTTATATTAAATTTTTATGGTCTACAATCATAGAAATGTACTAATATAAGTTTTTGTTTTGTAATAAATAATTGTATATGAAAATTTATAACAAAAATTGATTTAGCCTAGCGGTAGAAGCCGTGCATTCACATGCAGGAGGTCTTGTGTTTGAATCCATTTAAGTTCAACAATTTATTTTTTTAAAATACGGCAATCCCCGTTCAATTTTTTTTCTCATATTAATTTTCTTCTCATAATAATTTTTTCTCATATTAAATTATTATTTTACTCATATGAAAATATTTTCCGAAAAACATTTTCTTAGATTTACCAAACAACCAAAAACATGTTTATGTCATTTTCCGAAAAACATTTTCATTTTCCGAAATACATTTTTATGAAAATCATTTTCCGAAAGTTGTTTTACGCGAAACAAACGGATCCTAAGTAATACTCATATTTTTAATGCAATGAAATAGTACTCCCTCCGGTCCAAAATAACTGTCACTTTTGGACCAAAATTTTGGTCCAAAATAATTGTCACTTTTGATCTAAATGTCCTTTTTACCATTGCATTGAAACTTGTTCTCTTTTATTAATTGTCTTAGTGTGTGAGACATTAATGTAAGAAAGTTGCACACTTAATAGGGGTAAAGTTGGAACTTTTGTGATTAAGTCATGATAATAATTGCATTTCTTAAGAATTGTGCAAATACAAAAAAAGACAGTTATTTTAGATCAAAGGGAGTAGTATAAAGTCGAATAAAATTTGAGTAATTTAAGTGCAATAAAGAAGACGTTGCCCAACTACCAAGTCATACAACCCACAAGTATGGTCACTTCTAAGTTTTTTTTTTTTTTTGGAATTATTACTAAAATATGCGACGTACTTTGTCTTAGATATCAAATAATGCAACGTACTCGTTAACGACGGAAATGAGTAACATACTTTTGCATTCGTAATCAAATAATGCAACGTACTTGTTTTTGTACTTGCGGCGTTAAAAATTTGAAGGCGATGTTGACGTGTCAATGCCACATCAGCACTATGCCAGCGCCATTGATAGTTATTTTGATGACGTGACATTGACATGTCAATGGCGTGGCAATGCCACGTCAGCAACTACGTTAATTTTTTGACACCGTAAGTACAAAAATAAGTTGCTTGCATTATTTGATAAAGAATGTAAAAATATGTTACCTATATCTGTCGTTAACGAGTACGTTGCATTATTTGATACAAATGTGAAAATACGTTGCATATTTCAGTCGATTGGCCTTTTTGTTTTTTGGTTGGTATGGTCACTTCTAAGTTCATAAACATTTCAATTTCACTGTTAGTTTCTACATGCAATTTGTCTCCCTCAGCACAAACTGTCGGCAGTTGCCATTCATGCAAAAAACAGGCCAAGTTTTTGTATTTTTTCATTTTTTTTTTGAAGAACGTGAACGACTAATTATTCTTTTAAAATAATTTAAAATGTAAATTCTATAATCAGAATAATTAAAGCCGTATGGAGTATAATTTTAGAATTTCAATTTGAGTATATGAGTTACACATTTTTTTACAAGGGTGGTCTCTTGTGAGAATACTTATATCCGTCTCATAGAAGAGACGGGTCGATCCATGACCCGTGTGCAACATTCTCCACGAAGCATAAGATCCCAACCCATGCTCCACTCAAAATCTGTCACGTGGCAGCGATCCATGGCCCAATTTTATTTTTTTCCAGGAAAAAAAAATCCGTTTTTTTTTTAGTTTTTTATAAAAAAAAAAAGATTGTTTTTTTCGTTTGCCAAAAGTAATACTTAGTATAACTAAATGTAACAACTGTGTTACTTATAAAGTAACATTGTTTATAAGTAAACGTAACACCAGTTTTACAAACAAAAAAAAAAAAAAAAAAAGGAAGCTCATTTTACTCATCTTTCAACTGTAATAATAACTATAAATACGTGTAACACTAACAATAACTAAATGTAATTATCGTTATACTGAAATATAATAGTGTTTTTTTAGTTTTTTTTGAAAGAAAGTAACATTTGAAAAATAACAACGTATAAACATGAATGTAATTCTTTGTACAAGTAAATGTAACACTTTAGTAGATGAAATTGTAACAGGTTTCTATAGATAATGTAATACTTTTACATATATCATGATAAATTGAACCCATTGTAATTTATTATTTGAAAACATATGGATATACTATTAGACAAGTAAACGTAACTGTTTTACAATGTTACTATACAAGTAAAATGTAACATTCATTTATAAACATTGTTACTTTCTTATTTTTACAATGTTACTAACACAAGTGTTTTTAGTTCTAAAGAGTTGAATTATTACTTTTCTATACATATGTGTTACAATTATGTATAAGCACTGTTACATAGTCACGTTCGTCTTTTAGTTATAATAAGTATTACTTTTGGCAAATGAAGAAAACGTAAAAATACACTGTTACTTTTCTGTATATATGTATTACTTTTATGTATACAAACTATTACATATAAGTAACACGTTTGTTACATTTAGTTATAGTAACTATTACTTTTGGCAAACTGAAAAAACACCAAAATAAAAATATAAAAAATAAAAAATTTTACCCGCGGGTCATGGGTCAAAAATGATCCGTCTCTACTAAGAGACGGGTCATAGTGTTCTCATACAAGTTTTTATCTTTTTACAATTTGTTATCCAGTTTATAACTGTTACAATCTGATTCTTAGTTTTGTTAAATTGTGTATTGTGGTGTAAGAAGTAACAAATTGTTAACTTCTTAACGAAATGCATATCATATGCAAGCTACATTACATTTTAAAGGTGCAAACTTGTCATTTCGTGAACAAAACTAACAAAGTTGATACATTAATGACGGATTAATAGATATATATTAAAAAAAAAAAAAAAGGACAAAAATTAGTGGGAGACAGTCTCACTTATAAGAAAGGTTTCGTTGAAAACGTAAATGGTTTGATCTTTTATGGAAAGGCCGGGCCACGCTCATTTCTTCTCTCACCTCACAGCAAAACCCGTCTCATACATGACACGGTCTCACGATCACAATAATAAGGAAATCAATTATTTGAAAGTATAATTGCAGGATATAGATGGCAAAAATACCAACTTCATCCCTGAACTTTCACTTTTTTTCGTTTTTGCTCTCAAACAATTTTGTTTTTTCATTTTCGTCCTCAACCTATCTGTGACATTTAGACCTTTAGTAGTCCTCACACCTAACAGACGCAGGGCCGGCTATTAAGCTGTTCATCCAGCCCTTTAGCACTGGGCCCCAAGAAAATAGTGGGCCCCCTAAATTTCAGTCCAACTATTATACATGTAGCAGTGGTCATGTTGTTAAGAGTATTTCACTATTTCTTCTAGCCTTTGCTATGCCATTTCCTGTTTTTCTTTTTTTCTTTTTGTTTTTCCGCAAATAGATCGTCGCTGTAATCAGTTCCCGTTCTCGTCGTTAAAAAAATAATCTAAAAATATAACTTCAAAACACCGCATCTCTTACAGTTTTCCTACTTGCCGGTTGGCAAGTTCGTGATTTCGCGACTCATGAAGCGGTGAAGGTAAAGATTGAACTACCAACTCTCGAATGTTACTACTTCAAATTTTGGGATTCAATTTCGTATTTTGTTCTATTTATTGTTAATCACATAAAGTTATATGTGTTTTTTATATATATTTTTAGAATTTTTAATCCCCAATATCATTGTTTTGGCATTGAGCCCCAATAATTATTGAGACGGGCCTGAAACAGACGTCAGTATTTTAACAAAGATTGGTGACATGTCAATATGTTATACAAATGCTTACTTTTATCAGTTATCTACACTTCTATACACTTCTATTGTTATTGTTATCCGTTATCGGTGAATGAGCGGCTGATCAAAATTAATTACTTCTTTCGCGTCAAACTTTTAGTTATTAAAATTAAATTTAGGGAGATTAAAAAAAAAGTAGATGTTGTAAGTGAGAAATAGAGAAAATGAGATTGTGAGTAGGGAAGAGAGAGAAAATTGAATATTTTGAATAAGTAACCAAAAGTATGTATGGAAGGCTTAAAAAAAAAAGTAAACAAAGAATTGGGACTGTGTGACTGTGTGAGTATTATTTTTATAAAATAAGTATTCCTTCCGTCCCGGACTAAGATTCTTAGTTTGACTTTATAAGGAGATTAAGGAAAAGTAAATGTTGTGAGTCTGAAAAATAAAGTAAGAGAAAGTAGGAGATATAAAGTGGGTAGGGAGTTTTTGTTGTGAGAATGAAAACTGGGTCTCATAGTCCATTTTATGTAATAAATCAACTAAGAACCTTAGTTTAGTCTGAGACAAACTAAAAAAGAAAATAAGAACCTTAAACTGGGACGGAGGGAGTAATAATTTTCAATTTTTATGGAAAAAGAAAAGGGGAGTGGACCTACACACCACATTTTTGGCTGGAATATAGTTGGGCCTACTTTGTGAAGACAGCTGAAACTTGAGTTGAGCCGGCCCTAGTTGAAAAAAGGAAAAAATAATCACGTGTCTGCCACGAGTAAATTTCGCACAGGCCAAGAAAGAGTAATCTTTGCCGTCAATTACTGAGCACCTGATAACCTAGTATAGTAATTGTGAAACCATATTGTAATCAAATAATGGCCGTTGGATCGAAAACTTTATTTTTATTGAAGTCATGATGATTATGACAAGACTTCGTTGGTTACATGCAAAATTGCAATCAAGTGAAACCGACTGTGTCATGTAGGGATGGCAACGTGTCGGGTTTGGATCGGATCAGACATGATTCGAATCCGATCCGAACACTATAAGCCATTTACCGAACCCGATTCGATCTGAAATACTTTGATCCGTACTCCGATTCGTGCCCTGATCCGATCCGATGCTTTCATCATGTTTTCTTTTTTCTTTTACTGCACAGCCTTAAAAAAAAAAACAAAAAAAAAAAAACAAAAACAAAAGTAACAACAACTAAACCTTGTTTTGATTTTTCCCTAAAACTGAAATTAACCTCAAGATTTCACAATCAATTTACTCAGAAAATGATGAGTGAGGAATTAAATCCTTGAAGCCCTAATTTTGAAATTAGGGTAAAGAGGAGGAATTGAAGTTGAGCATTTTACCTCGGCGATGGAGGTAACGGCGAGTCGGCGACGGCGAGATGGGACAGCGAGCGGCGAGGGCAACGGCGAGATGGGACAGCGAGAGGCGACGGCAATGGCCAGGAGCGGCAACTGGGAGAACGGCGATTGACGAACAGAGAGAATAAGCGGCGTGTGTTTTTTCTTTTGCCTTCTTCAACCCTAATTTGAGTATATATAGGTAGGGTTTAAGTGTAAATGTTAGAAAGTAGGAGGGTCAATAATATAAAAATAATAATAATAACACACATATTCGGATCGGGTCGGATCAGAGGGGCTGACCGAAACCGACCCGAAATCCGAACGGATCATAAAATTGCAAATTGAACAAAAAAAATTACGGATCGGATCGCCCTCGGAACGGATCGAGTTCGGACAAATTGCAATCCCTAGTGTCATGTTTGTTGTAAAAGCACTTGTTTTATGGTCAAGTCAAATCTACTCACTCCGTCCCGAATTAACGTTCTTAGTTTGACTTTACACGGATATTAAGATAAAGTAAATATTATGAGTGAGAAAAGTTATAGGAGATAGAAAGTGGGTAGAGAGCTTTTGTTGTTAGAATGACACTATTATGATAACATAATAGGAATCAAAAATAGCAAAATCACTCATAATCCTACTCTAAAACCTTCTTTTAAATGACCTATTAAAAATAATGACGAAAATACTAAATAAAATAGAAATTAATGTAAACTAAATCCTAAAATACTAATTAAAATAAAAAATAATTAATACGTTTGACGTTATCAAACATCGGTGTACATCACTACTAACAGAGAGCTACGAATGGGGGTTAGATAGACCCAAAAGTAGTTACAATATTTACACAGCACAAGGGTAGTGTCAAATTATTTATTCTGCAAACAGGGGATCGACTTCTTTAAAAGCCTTTGATTTCCCAATTGTCGTCATGAATCCAGCACCAAAGTTTGTAGAATAATCTTCCCCGGTGATTCTTCATTAGTCCAATTAATATACTCCCTCCGTCCCATTTCAAATTGCAAATACTAGGTTGGCACGGGGATTAAGGGAAAAAGTGAAAAAGGTGATGTGTTGTGAGTGTTGATAGTTGAGTGGGAGAGAGAAAGTGGGGTAAAGAATAGTTAGTGGGTTAGTGGATGTGAGTGTGCAAGTGGGTTAAAACTTGCCATTTTTGGATTTTGCAATTTTAGTTGGGACACCCTTTTTGGCAACTTTTGCAATTTGAAATAGGACGGAGGGAGTATATTAATTGCATTTTTTAATACGTGTGAAGAAGTTTAAAACGACATGTATTATGAAACGGATGTACTCCCTTCGTCTCAGAGTAAGAGTCCTACTTTCTTTTTTGGTACGTCTCAGAGTAAGAGTTCTATTCCTAAAATAGCAAAGAATCATTACTATTCATCCCACTCATTCTTTCTCGTATTTTACTTCTATACTCACAACATCAATCAATTCACTATTCTCTCCCACTCTTTCTCTCTCCTACTTTACTTTTACACTCACAACATTTACATCACTTCCAATATTTATTAATAAGCGTGCAAATGAGGGGTAAGACTCTTACTCCGGAACGGAGGGAGTAGTATATAAACAGCCATCATTTAATTTCATTGTTTTTTGGTACAAATCATTTAATTTCATGTGGACATACACTTTATATCTTTTTCTTTTTCCACTCTTTATTTAACATATTCTTTTGTTGAAAATGAAAATATTCCCTCAACCCACCACACCACTCTCATTACCACTCTCTCGTTTCCTTCTCCATTCGCCAGCTGTTCTCCTACACTTTTATGCATATTGACTCACATTCAAATGTTTCCCAATGCTAATATTATTGTGTTCTTTCAAAAAATAAAAATAAAAAATGCTAATATTATTGTGTACCACAATGCTATTATTATTTAGCAACAATTATTTTTAATAAATCAATTCTACGACTTTTAGTAAATTTAATACAAATCTTGTATTTTTTTTAATTGATTTCAATGATATAAAATCAATATTAATGATACAAAACTAGTTTTCCATAAGAAGATGAATAAACTGATTTTTATTTTATTTTTTAGTGAAAATGAATAAACTGATTTTTTATATATAAATATATATTAAATAAAAATGTGACAACACACTTAAATTGTATTACTCTCACACTTTTAAATTGATTTTAATTATTTTGCATATAATAAAGTTCGCTCCTTAGTTGAGAGCCGTAAATTTCTCCCCTCGTTGAGAGGTTGTGATGATATGTTTGTTTGTTTGTTGTTTATGTTTTCTTGTATCTGCGATGAGCCTCTCATTATTTCACAATTAAGTGAATTCCATCGTTACTGCATAAGAATGTTTCGCGGATTTTGAGTTATTTTGTGGACGTTTAGTCGTCAACCTGGATTCTAACCCATCATGTGCTCAAAGCAAAATCTTATCCGAGAAGGGATTTCTTGAATGCCTGTTTGATGCAGTGTCCAAGTTTTAATTAGAATGAAATCTGAACGTCTCATGATTTAGTTTGGAATAGTCTTTGTTGTAAGTTAAGAGATGAAACTAATATTGATATTTGGGATGAGCATGCGCCATTTGTGAAGTTTCGTCTATCTTATTATTGTCAATGAAATTGATTTGTCGTTTGCATAAAAAAAAAAAAAATCAAAAAACAAAAAACATGCATGACCCATCACATCAAAAACCCTCCCTTTAAAACGACAAAATCATGCACCCCATTTTCAACCCAAATTAATTAATACTATTAAATAGAAACTTCTTTCAGAAAAAAATAATTTTAAATCAAAACTTAACCAATTAATAATCAAACTTTTAAAAATTAATTAAACAAAAATTCCTCTGAAATTCCCTCCCTGTAGATAACCATAAAATCTCACTCTTCCCCCTCACTCTCGCTGTCACACTTCACTCTCCCATGGCTTCCCTTCTTTTCTCCCTTCTCTTTTCCCTCTCCATCGTCGGAACCCTAGCGGTTTCCTCCGATCAATCCCTCAAAACTTACATCTTCCGCGTCGACGGCGAATCAAAGCCCTCAATTTTCCCCACTCATTACCACTGGTACACGTCCGAATTCACCGACTCCGCCTCCATTCTCCACGTCTACGACACCGTCTTCCATGGCTTCTCCGCTTCCCTCACTCCATCTCAAGCCGCCAATGTGTTAAATAATCCTTCCGTCCTCGCTTCATTCGAGGACCGACGGAGGCAGTTGCATACCACGAGGTCTCCTCAATTTCTAGGGCTCCGCAACCAGCGTGGTCTCTGGTCGGAGTCTGATTACGGTTCCGATGTTATTGTTGGAGTTTTTGATACTGGAATTTGGCCGGAACGACGGAGTTTTTCCGATCTGAATCTCGGTCCGGTTCCCAAGCGGTGGAAGGGCGTTTGTCAAACCGGTGTTAAGTTTACTGCTAAGAACTGTAACCGGAAAATCGTTGGAGCGAGATATTTCTCCAAAGGTCATGAAGCGGCGGGAGGAATGGGCGGCGGACTCGGCGGTGGAATTAATGATACTGTTGAGTTTCGGTCGGCGAGAGACGCTGACGGTCATGGAACGCATACGGCGTCGACGGCAGCCGGGCGGTACTCATTTAAAGCTAGTATGTCCGGTTATGCTTCCGGTATTGCCAAAGGTGTTGCTCCTAAAGCGAGATTGGCCGTCTATAAAGTCTGTTGGAAGAGTGCCGGCTGTTTTGATTCGGACATTCTCGCTGCGTTTGATACTGCGGTTACCGACGGCGTCGACGTAATTTCAATTTCAATTGGCGGTGGCGACGGCATTTCATCACCATATTACCTCGATCCGATTGCAATTGGAGCCTACGGCGCGACAGCCAGAGGTGTATTTGTGTCGTCGTCCGCTGGAAACGACGGCCCTAATGGAATGTCGGTGACTAACCTTGCACCATGGCTGACAACAGTTGGAGCAGGAACAATTGATCGGAATTTCCCTGCCGAAGTACTCCTCGGGAACGGAAAGAAGCTCGCCGGAGTGTCGTTATACGCCGGACTACCAATTAGCGGTAAGAAGTATCCTTTAATTTATCCAGGTAAATCCGGGTTACTCTCTGCTTCATTGTGTATGGAAAATTCGCTTGATCCTAATTTAGTTAAGGGGAAAATTGTCATTTGTGATCGTGGAAGTAGTCCAAGAGTTGCTAAAGGATTGGTTGTGAAGAAAGCTGGCGGTGTAGGAATGATTTTAGCAAACGGAATTTCAAACGGCGAAGGCCTCGTCGGTGATGCTCATTTGATTCCGGCTTGCGCTGTTGGTTCCGACGAAGGCGATGCAATTAAAGCCTATGCCGCCACTACACCTCTGGCCACTGCAACCATTAATTTCCAGGGAACTGTTATCGGAATAAGACCAGCTCCGGTGGTTGCTTCCTTCTCCGGCCGTGGTCCCAACGGGATGAACCCTGAGATCTTGAAACCAGATTTGATTGCTCCCGGAGTTAACATTTTAGCTGCCTGGACCGATGCAGTTGGACCCACCGGATTGGATTCCGATACCCGAAAGACTGAATTCAACATTCTTTCCGGCACTTCCATGTCTTGTCCACATGTAAGCGGTGCAGCAGCCTTGCTGAAATCTGCTCATCCTGACTGGAGTCCGTCTGAAATCCGGTCAGCTATGATGACAACTGCTAACATTGTCGACAATCGTCTTCAAACCATGACCGATGAGTCCACCGGAAAAGCCACCACCCCTTATGATTATGGCTCAGGTCATCTGAATCTTGATCGTGCAATGGACCCTGGTCTTGTTTATGATATTACCAACACGGATTACATCAATTTCATGTGTGCGATCGGATATGGTCCAAAAACGATCCAGGTGATCACTAAATCACCGGTGAAATGTCCTTCGAAAACGCTGGCGGGAAATTTGAATTACCCATCAATTGCAGTGATGTTTTCGACTGGTTCGAAGGGCTCTACGAGCAAGACGGTGATTAGGAGAGTGAAGAATGTGGGTGAGGCAAATGCGGTTTATCGAGCGAAGGTGGAGGCTCCAAAGGGAGTGACAGTGGTAGTGAAGCCGGGGAAGCTAGTTTTTACAGACAAGGTGAAGGAGATTAGTTACTTTGTGAGTGTTACGATCGACAGTAAGAATTTACAGTTGGGCGACTCGGGGGCAGTGTTTGGGGCAGTGTCTTGGATGGATGGAAAGCATACTGTTAGGAGCCCGATTGTCGTTACCCAAATGGAACCGTTGTAAAAATGGCGTTAAGTTTGGGTGATGGAGTTAACGTTGATCAGTTAAAGTGTGTGATGGTGTTAACGTTAACTTAACGTTGGGCGATGGACAGTGGTGGTGGGTGACGGTGGCCGGGAAGTTAAGGAAGGTAGCATAACTTTTGCTACGGATCAAACTAGTCATGTGAAGGTTGCTGCCATTGTAAAAGAAAGGAGTAGTTTAGGGGTTTGTTTGTTGTTCTGAATTATTTTGTTTGTTGTTTTTTTTGAAAATCTCTCACAGTGTAAAATATTTTTATAGATTATGACTTGTGAGAAAGATTCAATCTGGCATGAAACCTTTAAATCAAAGGGTAGAAATAAGCAAAATATGCCAATAACCAGCAAGTTTGAAAAAAATACTCCTCTCGTTATAACTTGCAATAATTAATAGGAGACAGAAATGTTATACTACCTCCGTCCCAGACTAAGGTTCTTAGTTGTTTTAGTATTATTCAATGGACAATGGGATCCATTTGTTATTTTCATAACAAAAACTCTCTACTCAGTTTCTTTCTTTTACTTTCTCCTACTTTACTTTTCATACTCACAACATTTACTTTTCCTTAATCTTCGTGTAAATTCAAACTAAAAATGTTAGAATGAGACGGAGGGAGTAACTTATAATAAGTAGATTTGGGGAGAAAAATTCAACTTGCTATATCCTTGAGAGGTACTCCCTCCGTCTCAGATTAGTGTGAACTTATTTCCTTTTTCGTCTGTTAGTGTGAACTGTCCAAAAATAACAAAGAATCTTTACTATTCTTTCTACTCATTCTCTCTCATAATTTACTTTTACACTCACAACACTAATCAACTTACTATTCCTCCCACTTATTCTCTCTCCTATTTAATTTTTTATACTCACAAACACCTCCTCCTATTATTTATCTCTCTTACTTTTTCTTAATTTGTGTGCTCAAAATTTTGGTTCACACACTAAGTAGAGACGGAGGGAGTAATCTAGAGACAATCTCCCAAGTTTTGGACTTGAGATAAGATCCTAAAGATTGATTGCTTCAAGAAAGTCCACAGCTTCATTAGCAAGTTACAGGGTCAAATCAGACAATCAACAAACTTTAAACGGCTAGTTACGTCTACAAATTAGAGCTCAAGCACTTGAATAGTGGAATAATTTTGTTTTATTAGCCTCAAATTAATACTTTAATCTAAAATCTTGAATTGGGGTCCATGGCTCATTTCAAAAGATGAGTCTTTTTTGACACATTCAGACATGATCTTACCAGCCCCAAAGCAGAATTTTGACCCCTGCTTTTGACGTCGGTAGGTATGGTTAATTTATTGACAGCTCCATCCGTTTCCGATTCATAACTATGTGCATAAATTGTCATTTTGGGTGTATCATTGCAGTAGCGGACCTAAGATTTTTTATAAAAGGGGGCAAAAAAAAATGTTAGTGTATTTTTATTTTACATCTAAGGGGGCAAAGTTTACTAAATTACACTAACACCCCAAACTTTTACAAAAAAATGCACTTGTAAAAAACAAATCTTTTTCAAACGGGGGCAGCAGCCCCCGAATGGGACTACCTATGTCCGCCCCTGTATCATTGATAAGTCATATTTTCCTAAAATAACAAAGAATATTTAATATTTATCTCACTCATTATCTCTCATAATTTACTTTTACACTCACAACACCAATCAACTTACCATTCTCTACCCAACTTTCTATCTCCTGCTTCACTTTTCACCCTCACAACTAGGGATGGCCAAACGGAACCGGAACCGGACCGAAACCGGAAAACCGGACCGGAACCGGACCGGAAAAGCCCGGAACCGGAGCAAACCGGGGAGTAAACCGGAACCGGAGTAACCGGAACCGTGAGTCATCCGGTCCGGTTCAGGGTCGGGGATACCAAAACCGGTGAACCGCCGGTTCTTCGAACCGGAACCGTGAACCGTTAACCGGAACCGGTGAACCGGTTCGAAAAACCGGCCAGGAACCGGACATCCAGTCGGCTAGGCAGCATTCATTGGTCAAACAAACGGCTATAGCCTATAGGTAGTCTGGTCTGGCTCCGGACCTCTCTCTGGCATGCGGCATGGGCTAGGCGTGCGTCAGTGGGGATGGGGGCAGTGAGTGGGATGGGAGATGGGGAGGGAGTGCTGCCGAGTAGAGTGGGCTAGCTAGCTAGGATGGAGTGCCTAGTGTGTGTGTGTGGTCAGGTGTGGCTGGCAGAGTCAGAGTGAGTGCCAGTTTTTTTTTTTTTTTTTTAAATCAGGCAGTTGAGTTGAGTGAGAATTGAAAAAAAAAAAAAAAAAAAAAAAGAAAATGGAACCGCCGAGCCAAACCGGACCGGAACCGGTTTGTACCAACCGGGACCGGAACCGGGGTTAGGCCGGGCCGGTTAAGGTTCACCCTTTCGCCAAACCGGAACCGGCGGTTCCGAACCGGAACCGGGCCCGGAACCGGTTTTGGCCATCCATACTCACAACAACTACTCACTACTATTCATCTCTTAATTCTCGTGCAAAACCCATTTTATACGCATAGTTATGAGACGGAGGAAGTATTTGTTTTATACCGTAGATGTTAGCTTTCATATAACTAATTTTTTTTTTTTTTGACAATGTGATCGGAAGTATTAATTCAAAACTCAGTAAGAAATTAATCAATTTCTGATTCGACAAATAATCACTTGAATATGCTAAATTATTTGTTTTATACAGTAGATATTAGCTTCACTCAGTTTAATAATTTATAAGCGTCAGTATGAGTGACTGATACTTTGTAACATTAACACTGACATTTTCGATGTAGATATGTGTTTGACAGTTATTTACAAAAGTGTCGCCGACTATTTTAAAGGAAATGCAAGGTACTTTTAGAAAACTTGTGATTTCCTAAACGTTAGGAAAAACGCGTTTCTCATAAGAACTAAACTAAACAAAATTACTTCAAAAGAAAAATAATCTAAAATCGACATTTTGTTTAGGGAAGGTATATTGCCACTACGATTTTTACTAACCCACTACACATTTTATGGTTTGACATAACTATCCTTTGAAGTTTTGAAGAATTAATAGAGATTTAAAGAATATACTAAATATATATTAAATACTTACCTTATTGGTTTTGAAGAAAAATTAGTAAATAACAATTACCTTAATTACTTAATGCTAAATAAATTTCCAATTAAATCAAAACGAATCACTTTGATTTTATTTTGTTGATTTTAGATTTTTATTACATATTTGTATGTTATTTATCTTTTCATCATCTAAAGTAAATAATTACTTGTCATCCATGACATCTCATTTATTTTTCTTATAAAAGTAAAGAATTTTGAGAACATTAACAGTGCACTAGAATACTTATACTTACATCTTATGAATTTGCCAGCATATTTTGAATGCTTTAATTTAATATAAAAGTAGTTAGTGATTTACCTTGAATGTGAAGAACTCTAATGAAATGTTGTAAAGTGGTCAACATATTTACAATTAATTTTATTAATGTACAGTGAAATAATAATTAATATATTATTTATATAAGTTTAGTATTTTAATTTCAATATATATTGTTTAAAATTCTATTATTTTCACCAATTGTCAAAAAAAAAAAATCAAAAAATTCCAGATATTTTTAACTCGGAAAAGAAATGCTAGATGAGAATAAAAGAAAATTTAGGTGAATAAAATATTTATTATATTGCATGTGAATAAATTTATTTTCCATAAGAAATTTGTTGGTCCCAAAGGGCAACAAGGGTATGAAAAATAGCTAGAGGGGGGGGGGGTGAATAGCTGTTTTAAAATTCTTTTCGTACCCTTGATAAACTCAATTGCAAATGCGCACTTTATCAAGTAAGCGTAATGAAATGCGCCTAAGTGAGTGAGTGAAATGCACAGCGGAATTTATTAATGAAAATAGGCGCAAAGTGTGATAAAGGGGCGCACACACACTCTAAGTATTTTGGCTCAAAGTGGTTGAAATAAGGAACTAAGGCAAATGATATAACAACACAACACAATTCAGTTCAATCAATCTACAATGAGTAAACAAGCAAATAGTGAGTGAAAATAATAACTTGAAAGAAATGACAAGATAATCACACAAGCTATTTGGAGAGGTTCGATCAATGAAAGATCTACGTCCTCTACCAAGATGGTTAGTCTTGGATTTCTAATGGAGATCTTATATAATGAGTGAGTGTTATAAATTACAATGTTTGAGCTAATACACTAACTCAAGATCTATTACTATGAAAGAACAAATCCAAAACAATAACCGGTGTATCTCTTAAAGAAGAATCTAAATGATTAATCTTTGAAGAGGTGCGTGTGTGTTCTTAGTATCAAGGCTCTTTAGATCTTTGAGATGGAGAGCACGAGAAACTAAAGTGTTAAGGCTTGAAGATCTGGGCTAAGGATGAAGGTATGAAGATGTTCTTGAGAAATCTGGAAAAACGAAGGCAATCTTCAAATCTTCAACAAATGCTTTGAGAGAAAAATTCTTGAAATTCTTAGCAAAACTCAGCAACTTCAAAATGTTGAAGTTATGGGGTATTTATAGTGAACTTCAAAAAACTAGCCGTTGGAAATCCTTGTGGATAAGATGATCTGTCGCTCGTTGATTGGAGCATGCATATATTATGGCCATTTTGACACTCAACATAAAAGTGACCGTTATGGACACGTGTCAATAGATTAGGCGCATATGCATCTTTTAACCACCGTTGGATTATTGGCGTAATTTGAATTCTCTTCAAGTCTTCGAGTCTTCAATAAATCACAGAGTGTTGAATAAACACGTTGAGGAGCATTGAGCCAAGAGGCGCATTGAGCCAAGAGGCGCACAGAAGCGTGCGCTTAAATCAAGGGGGCGCAGAGGCGCGAAACATAGCTTATGAAGAAATCCTTATGCGCGCGCTCTAAATGGCGCAAGGCGCGAATGTAGAAGGCGCGTGGCGCGTGGCGCAGGAGGCGCATAAGCGCGGCTCAAACTCACTGAGTGATTTTTCTTGAAACTTGATCTTCTTGCCCTATTTCTAAGCCTATTCTATAACAATGGACAACTTAAAAAATGAAGTATAAATACTTCTTACATGTGGGTCTAAAGTCCATGAAATAAAACTTAGGTGATGGATCAATCAAATCTAATAAATTCTATTACATTAAAACTGAGATATGTGTGGGCATACCCAACAATCTCCCCCTATTTGATTGATGCCATTACCTACTATATCAAGGACAAACATTATACTTGATAAAAACATGTCCAAATGAATGAAATTGGTAATTCATGTCTCAAGTTAATGCACACACTAGTCCAAAATATAGATTCCTAATTTATTCCAATAAGAATAAAGAATTACATATGGAATGATAGAAACAACAGTTTAACACATTCAAGATGATATATGATTTTTAGTTTTGAAATGTGTTTAAACCAAGTTTAAACTTAATGCATGAAAGTATGAAACAATTCAATATGATGCATATGAATTTAAACAATATTCATTGTTCTACAAACAAGGAGTTTGAGTGAACAAGGTTTGATAATAAGTGATGCATTGTTCTCATTAAAACTTGGGGTGTAAGAGTTACAAATTACAAGTTTCGAATAGAACAAAAGCAAAAGGTGCTAAAACAAGTAAGCACAAAATCACTAATACAAAAGAGTTGATTCTATAACAAAAAGGTTCTAATAACTTACAATCAAAAATAGAACCTAAGGGTTGGGAGGCGCATCATCTTCCTTCAATCCTTCAACGATCTCTGAAACAGAACGCTGAATTTGTTTTGCGAGCTGATGACTACGGTTCGCTAACCCTTGAGTGTCAGTGACACTGGAGTGAGTGGCAGTGATACCGTCTCTAATGTAACTCAAGCGATTCACATTGATGTTTTGGTATTCATCAATGGAACGCTGAGTGATTTGCTGCTGCTGAGAAATATTTTCTTCCAAGATTTGAATGTGAGCTTCAATGACATTTTGAGCCGTGATAATGTCGGAAGAAATATGTTCGGCGCGTCTGTCAGAACTAGAGTGAGCAGCAGTGAAATGAGTGACGACCAATTCTTTCAGGACATCCAACTTAGATACTAGCACGTTCATGTTGGATTGAGACGCAGCAGACTGGGGTATGAAAGTAGGCGCAGGAGTGGTGGTTTGCGCCTGATCAGTATGAGGTTGAACCTGAGTCTGCGCCGGAGGAGGAGAAGGAGCAGAAAGTTTGTCCTTGAGAGAGTTCATCTCCCCTTAATGGCAGCGATCTCTTCAGATTGATCAGTGAGTAAGGAAGTAAGAAGCTCAAATTGAGACTTTATATGAGTCTATCCTTGCTCTAAGTTTGCTTGCCCCTGCTGTAAAGAATGAAGAATGGAAAGTACCTCGCTCAAATCAGGAGCAGATGGAGGAGGCGCAGGGGTAGAGAGTGGCGCATTATCTTGAAGGGGCGCAACATCTTGAAGGTGCGCAGAAGGAGATGGAGGCGCAAGAGGAGGTGAATGAGTAGGAGACTCAAATTCATCTTCAGTTTCAACATCAACAGTTTCAACAACAACTGTTTCAACATCAATAGTTTCTGTTGTGATCTGATCTGGTCCAGGTGGAGGCGCAACTGGAGAAGGAGTGCGCTGAGGGATGGTCTCTTGCTCCCCCTGAACTGGTTCCTCTAAGTCTGAAACATCATCCCCAAAAAAATCAGAGAGGAGTTGTACCCTTGACACGTTGGTCCGTTGAAATTTGAATGAGGGCGCACGGGGAGTGGGGGCGCGTTGAGAAGGCGGGCGCTGGGTAGGCGAGGAAACAGAAGGCCCTTTATCAATATCAGCGCTTGATCCAGCGCCTTTCATGCGCTCTAACTTTTCTGACTCAGCAGCTTGTTTGGCTTGAAAATCTTCATCCCTTTTTCTTTGAGCCTCAAGCCTGCTGGCTTCCTGCGCTAGCCTTAGATCTCGCTCTTCATCAGATTCAAATCTGGTACGTTTGATAGGCGCACGAGGAGGGTCATCAACCACTCGTTTTCCTTTGCTTTTCTCTGCGCCTGGCACGGGATTAGCGCTTTGTCTAGCGCTTGCCTTCACTGCACTCTTTATTAATGGTGCGCTTTTAAGGACAGGCGCATCATCTGACTCTGTGTCTTCATCAACTAAGCCTTCAACAGTCTTGATTTGAATTCCTTTGGCGCGCTTTGAAGGCTTCTTTCTGCGCTTCTTGAGGTCCAAATTCGCTTTACCAAACATTGGAACATCATTGATCTTATATTCAGGATTCTCATTCAAAAACTTAACTAACTCAGGGTAAGTTAGAAAAAGTTTTGTGAGAAGAAGGCAGTGTGAGCGGAATCGGGTCTTTCCATCACTCTTGTTCTTCACAAATTTATCAATCTGCTCACGCAACGTCTTGAATAGAATGTGAGTCCAGTGAAGCTTTTCCTTGGCCATGATGGCAGCTGTGTATTCCCATTGTTCCACCGTGAATCGGTTCACGTTCCCAGTTTTGAACACAATTGAAGTTCCCACCAAGTGCGCGATGTGAGTCAAGAGTTCTCCACCATCTCGAATTTCAGTGTTTTTGATATTATTTTGAAGCGTGGGAATATTTAGAAGCGAGGCAGCCATCTTGTTCTGATCATCAACAGAGTAAGTCATCGGACGCCCAATAATGCGATCTTCACCCGTAGATGGAAAATCGAGCAAGTGTCGAATCACAGATGATGAAATATGGACGTCAACATTTTGAACGCGCGCCTCAATCCTGTAGTGAGTGCGCCCATTTACATCAATTTCCACTAGAACAGCAGTGGAAAAGAACTCATCCACGAGGAGCGCAGAATAGAAATTTTGATCCATGGTGAATAAGGGGAGCAGACCAGCTACGCGCAGAGTCTCTATGATTTCTCGCCCAATTACTTCACCAGACAACTCTAATAGATCAAGAGTTTCTTCTAATTTGAAATTTGCAAGGTCCTGAAAAAAATGATTGATGTTAGAAGTGACATAGGCGCATAGAAACATAAAATGATCAAAGTAACATAGGCGCATGAAATATATAGGCGCATAATTGAAGCAGGCGCACAAAGTTTATAGAGAATCAAGGCGCATGATTGAATTAGGCGCATAAAATATTAAAGGCGCATAGAGTTACAAGGCGCATAATATGGTTCTATGTGAATACTAAGGAAAAAATAAAACAACGAAATTTGACTAAGTACGAAGTTAGGCGCATAAGGTTTTAGGCGCAGAATGATTTAAGCGCATATACAAGTAGAGGCGCAGAAAGCATTCAGGCGCATAAAAGAATATGCGCATAAAGAAGTATATAGGCGCATATCGTGAGAATTTTAACTTAGTAAGAAAAACAAACAACAAGCATTCAAATGAAAGAAATGAAAATCAAAAAGTTCAAATTTACGAAAACAAGGTAAAAAAATTTTAGAGACCAAAACATGCAATAATGACGAAGAACACGAATAACGATCCTTGAATGCTCGAAGAACACCAAGAACACGAAAATCATGAACCTTCACCAAACTAGACAAATAATATATCAAAATGACCGCATGACAACAAGGAATCTAAATATGTAAACAAAAATATGAACAAATCAATAATGAAAGCACAATGATCAAAAGAATGACCGAAAATTTTGAAAATTTTTGAAAACAAAAGTTCAGATTTGTAACAAACAAAGCATTGATCGTTGAAATGTTGGTTTTAAAAGATTCGAAATCAAGAGTAGAACACAACCCAACAAACGATATAGAAAACGGATCATAGAAACAAGAGAAATCAAAGGAAAATGAATCCGGGTTTTGTAAAAACGAAAGAGCACTGAAAATGACGAAAAAATTCAGAAATGTAAGGAGATTAAAGGTTGAGAATTCATACCATTTCGTCTTGTGTAGATGTTGACGCTTTCTTAGGACCCATAAACTTATATATATTTAGAAAATGAAAAAAAATGAAGATGGAAGGAGAGAGATACGAGTCTGGGAGAGAGAGTGAGACGGGGAGAGAGAGAGAAAAATAGAGTAGGTGAGAAGGGAGGAAGGTGATGATGTGTTTTTATAGGTTAGGTTTAAAAACTTGCACTGATAAAGCAAAAATACAGTCAAAAATTTAAAAAGATGGGAAGTTGAAAAGATGGCATTTATGAGGAATTTTGAAAAATGGCGGCTCATCATGACAAAAAAGGACATTCATTAATGAGGGATTTTTGGGATTTGAAGGGCATTAAATGCTGAATGACACAAAGTGTCATGATGTGACATTTAGGTTTTTGAAAAACTGCTCCACTTTCCCTTTAAGTGTATGAGCAATTTTGACTAATTTTTGCACAAACACCAAAAACATCTATTTTGGTGTAAGTTTGGGGTGCAAGAAATATATCCCAGAAAATAAAAAAATTTCGAAAAGCGTAAAACGAGGGAAAAATTTAATTGCACAAGTACCCTTGAACAATTAATGGAATGTCAAAAGACATAGATTCTTATAATAAATGAACAGAATAAACATACCTGGTACTTGTGTATTTAATACGTTCAATCATTGAAATTGAATTTTGAGAAATGATTGAGCCGCAATAGTTAATGCGCGCATGAAGGGGCGCAGTACTTCAGCTAGGCGCATACTCATCTAGGCGCATTACACATCAAGGCGCATTACATATCAAGGCGCATAAGTTTGAAGTGCAATGGGTGCTAGGCGCGCATGGATTGATAGCAGAAAATGAGAGATGGGCGCGCAGTTAGTAAGGCGCATAGGTGGCGCATAGTTTCCTTGAAACTTTGAGAAATTGATTTAATCATTTGTACCTAATATACTCATAACTCAACACAACGTAAAATCATTAGTATTGACAAAACTATATTGAATTTAGTTGAGTTCAAGCATACCCATTTCACCTCTCAAAAACATGAACCGTTTCGCGTCAAGTGTGTCGCACCCCGACCCGTGGTCCTACTTGGCCTCACGTCCGGGACACGCACGGAAGACGTCACAAACATTTTTAAGGAAAATTTTTCGAAATATACTTTCATAAAAAGTCTTATATGACTAAACAACATTTATTAGACTTGACTACAAGTCACAAAACAAACTTTCTCAAATGAGTACTTAGCCACTTGGCTATAACAAACTTTACTTATAAAATTTACAAACACGAGCACCTACTAAAAGAGATGATACAAATAACTGAGTCACGGGTACACTACCCTAAAGGTATTACATTTACATAATGTATCCTTTATACACATCACTTCCCAAAAGTCTTACCAAAGATCTCTTTACCGACGTCCTCCCTGTGCTGTGACCTATTCCCTGGACTCCTTCTTATCTAAAACGGTAAACAAATAAGGGGTGAGAATAAATCTCAGTAAGTTACTAAAATGCAACTACATTACATGCTAATATGAGAAACATAAAGGAACAATACCACAAATGATCATATAGCATATAGCACATAATATGAGAGGCTCCCTATCGCCAACCGTCCCATACCGGTTGGAAATAACGACCAACTCATCATACAACACATAAAGCGGAAATAAACACTCATACGTGGATACTGAGCCAAGGTTCTCAAACCAAACAATAGCCATCTGAGAGGCATCAACTGAGCAGCATCGAAGAGCTGAGACGGGTTCCGGAACCAAACAACAACAACAACAACAACAACGGGGAAAATGACACAAAGTCATAACCCAAAGTGCCCAACCTTTGGCCTAAGGAAGGGGGTTAAAAATGGAAAACCAATGATAGGAGCCTTATAATGTACTTGGCTCGTGAGACCATTATAATCCCTATCACTGCCCAACACACACAAAAGTACCAGCTGGACTTTACACGCAAGCACCATATAGAAATACTTGCTTAAACAACAATCAGGGACAATGATTCCAATGTAGGGAACCATGCCAAACACATCAAGAAGATGAACCATTCAACACATTACAAAATGTTCAACAATGCTCACTTAATAAATTACTCACATTTCACAACACTTGTGTTCACAAAGGAACCAATTCTACCACTTTAGTGATCCACAACAATCATCTAACTACTTTAGGACATTACCCAAAAACTAGACCAAGGTTGACCTCTAAATCCCTTGGTTTGAAAACTCTAAACTTTTCAGATGACTGGGCGGTCGCCCAAACAGGGCTGTGCGGCCGCCCAAAATACTCTGTCCCAAGAGTAAAACCTTTCAGATAGATGTGCGGCCGCACGCCCTTTTTTGGGCGGCCGCCCACATCACCTGGCAGACAAAAACTTAACCAAAGTTCACTCCTTTCGTTTCACAACCCAAAATTACTTGTACTTGTAACACTTAACATTTGCAACTAATACAAAGACTACAAATTCAGTCTTTAAACAATTTTAACACCCAACAAGAACCATTTCCATACTACTCCTTCTGTCCCAAATTTACAAGTATAAATAAAACATACCCAAACATTATTTCACAACCTACTAGGCATATATAACATGTTTATATCCATTTTATTAGGTACAACAACATTACTATACTTTCACAATACTACAACACCCATTTGTATTAACATTTCCCACATGCAACAAATTATTACTACTCCCTCCGTTTCACAAGTATCATTATAATTTTTAATATACTAATATACCCACTTTAGGATACTTTCACTTCTTTCCCCGTCCCATAAGTAATAGTATAATTTTATAATACATTTATTTAACATTTAACTAAAGATATTATTTTACCGTCCCACGAGTAGGAGTATAACATATAAAGCATATATAATGTTGCATCATCTCATACTCCCCCAAAAACCAAAACTACTATACCCATTTCCCACAAATAACAAGTCTATAACAAGTTTTACTACTCCCTCTGTCCCAAAATTACAAGTATATAAAAAGTTATTACTACTCCCTCCGTCCCAAAATTACAAGTATATAAAAAGTTATTACTACTCCCTCTGTCCCAAAATTACAAGTATATAAAAGTATACCCAAAACATTATTTTATAACATATAAAGCATATATATCATACTTATGACCATTTTAACATTTAAAGGGGGGAATTAGTAACTTACCTATTGTTCGGAAACGAGTCAAGAAAATTATATTGTTCGGTAGATATGATCTATTCAACTCCCTGAACATTTATATATAATTAGATTTGAAAATGGAGTAGTAAATTAAAAGAAGGAAAATTAAAAATGAAGAAACCTTACCTTATCTTCTTGCTACAACAATGGAGGTGAGAAAAGTTTTGGGGAAGAAATGGTGAGGTAATGCGCAGGAGAGGGGAAGGATGAAGAGGTCATATAAAAAATTTTCACCCAAAATCACAAATAAATCACTCATGTTCTAGACTTAACACTTAAGCCCCTAACCAACAATTCTACAAAGGCCCCCCATAATTCCCCACTAACAACTTAACTTCCCAAATAAACTTGACTACTAACATTTTAACTAACACAAATAATCAAATAAAATGTGCAACTCATATAATATGATGCAACACATAAAATGCGCATATAATTTTAAATTTAAAATTCTCCATATATATAAAATAAGTATAAAATAAATAAAACGGATTTTGGGGTCGTTACACTCACTCCCCCTTAAAGAAAATTCGACCCGAATTTTAGGATTGTTTACCTCCATTCTCAAACAACCAAGATACTTTCTTTCATTCCAATCCCGAAGCTTCACACTGAGTTCAATATCCTCTAAAACTTTAGACATATCGGAGAAGAATCATAAACACAATTGCGTGGCATCAACACATGGAACTCATTATCAACCTTGTCGAGAGAAGGAAGTAACACCAGACGATAAACTCAACCTCTAGCTCTTTCCAAAATCTCAAAAGAACTGACATATTAAACAATTCCACGAGAAGTAAAGGTATATCCCTCGAATTCTTAGAATCAACTAAACAAGTTCTCAAGAATCTGAATGGTTATTTCTAACTGACCATCTGACTGAGGGTGAAAGTCATATTAAGTCTCAATTCCGAACCCCAGGCCTTCTGAAATGCTTGCCAAAATCAAGATGTAGATAAGGAACCCATATCTATTACCATGCTCGTAGACATCCCATGAAATCGAACTATCTTCTGAACAAATAACTGACAACTGATAATTTACTTCCAGATTATTCACAACTCAAGGACTTAGTTGAATACTTAGAATTCCTCGCATCAAACAATTAAAGGTAACTCCTCGAATTTATCTTAATACTCTACTTCTACTTAGATTCATAATTAAATTGGTCTTGTGTATCCCTTCAAGTATCTATAGTTGAACTCCGTTATACATGTTTAATTCCACTAAGTGTTGACTACATACTCTGCTATAGAAGTTAAAATTCCATCACTAGCCACGAACAAAATCTTATTATCTGTCATTATTCATTCCACGAGTAATTTTTGATAGTTGATATTATTCAATAGAGTAGAAATTTAAAGCTTTCACAATCGCAAAGTCACACATGTCTCAACTCACGAAGACTCCAAAGTGTTAATTCCTCTAACATTCCCCATTTAGTTTTATCACCCATGAACTATAAGTCAATGAATCCTCTAACACAATACCTTTCCCGATGATATAATATGGTAAACACTTCAAATCTAACTCCATCAAAGTCATTCACTAATGCAATGGATGTATAATCGCAATAAATCTCAATTTATGGGTAGGATAATTTTGTTGATAAGGAATCAATCTTCTCAAAGCACACATTGTTACCGTACCATCCTGAAGCAATGAACATCTCAATCACTCTTTAAGGCATCTCTATGAATAATGAATTTATCAAATCCACTATAAGGGTAAGCTTGACATATCCACTAGAAATTAGTAACACTAATCATATCCTCTAGATAACTGTAGTACTAGTTAAATCCATTAAGCAATATCAATACTGAAGTTGTCATCAACTCTCGATTCATCAATTAACACTTGCAACAATTAAACTCGTTCACTCTTACCAATCCATCGAGATAGTGCATCTTTCTGTGCTATGTAGTTAACAGTGTAGCTACCTTAGAAATCCATCAATAAATCCTCAACCCTATGCCTGAGTTGAAACTTTCCTCAAAATAATATATCCTCTAACATGAAGACATTCTACCCTGATTTTACAAACTGCTACCGCTCTCAAAGAACTCAGACTAGGATTACTTATACAATTCAACGTATCCAACAATACCACTGAAGCAGGTGAGAATTCAAACTATATAACCACCATTCATGATGTCCATACCCGATATAAAAGCCATCTTTGAAATATACTCAACTAAAATTCTCAACAAATGATAATCACTTCAAATCAACCACTAAACCATTACTGATCTCTGATGTTGCTCAACATAGCACCCAACCACTCAAGATCATCCAAGGCTCTCCTCAAGAACAAGTACCACTCAAGGGAAATAAATTTAAAATCTCACAAGGAAAAGATATCTTTCAATTTAAATGCAAATTTTTCACTACTAACTCCATAAACCAACTACCAGGCACAAGCTTGCAACAACAATTTACAAATTTCTTAATGCATAAATAGCATGAAAGCTAAACACATATATACACCATGCTTAACTAAAACACACTAGCATATAAAATTCCACCACCATAACATCAAAATCTTGTGATCACAACATCACTAAACCGGCAAATCAAACATGCCCATGAATACGCACATCACAAGTATACGACACTTTATCGGTCGTCTAACACTCCTCCTTAGGAAGACACATCTAACACATAAGGTAAAGACTCAGAAGACACATGAAATCAAGAAGCACAATGCACAAACACACAAGTATGCGAAGAGCCAGGGTCTATAAGTGTGTGTGCTCTCAAACTAGACATAGAAATTATACCTCCAGTCACATTAGAAGAATCTGAAATCTGTTGTTGATTGATGGAAGAAACACGATCTTGCACCTTAACCTTTCCTGAAGCATCCCTCTTTTGGCCCCGAGATGACCCAGCTGCACTTCCCGATAACTGATTCTTAAATCTAAAGCAACTCTTCTGAAAGTGACCCAACTGACCACAACTCAAACATTTGCCTTGCTTCTTCCAACATTTTTCTTCTAAATGTCCCATCCTTTGACAGTAGTTACATACTCGTTTACTTCGAGTTCCTCCATTATGCGGCCCTTGAAAAGATGCCCTAGCTTGCGAAGGTGTTCCTTGATATTCTCTACTATCTCCACGCTGGGGTTGCGGTTTTACCTGTTCTCCTCGTTTTGTCACATCTGAGGTTTCAATCTTGGTTTTATGCTCCTCTATATCGTCAATGATTTTCATGAAAGCTTCAAACATACCTTGGAACAGTGCTCGAACCTCTTCTCTAGCGTTACCCGACCCTGAAGGCCCTGACTGATTCCCTTCGGTGCCAACCATTTTCAATAAGTACCTGCATAAAACTCTCAACGTTACTTACCCTATACACAACTACCCTCCTAGGTCATTTAGTCATTCTAGACCATCTACAACCTAGCTCTGATACCAACTGTCGCACCCCGACCCGTGGTCCTACTTGGCCTCACGTCCGGGACACGCACGGAAGACGTCACAAACATTTTTAAGAAAATTTTTCGAAATATACTTTCATAAAAAGTCTTATATGACTAAACAACATTTATTAGACTTGACTACAAGTCACAAAACAAACTTTCTCAAATGAGTACTTAGCCACTTGGCTATAACAAACTTTACTTATAAAATTTACAAACACGAGCACCTACTAAAAGAGATGATACAAATAACTGAGTCACGGGTACACTACCCTAAAGGTATTACATTTACATAATGTATCCTTTATACACATCACTTCCCAAAAGTCTTACCAAAGATCTCTTTACCGACGTCCTCCCTGTGCTGTGACCTATTCCCTGGACTCCTTCTTATCTAAAACGGTAAACAAATAAGGGGTGAGAATAAATCTCAGTAAGTTACTAAAATGCAACTACATTACATGCTAATATGAGAAACATAAAGGAACAATACCACAAATGATCATATAGCATATAGCACATAATATGAGAGGCTCCCTATCGCCAACCGTCCCATACCGGTTGGAAATAACGACCAACTCATCATACAACACATAAAGCGGAAATAAACACTCATACGTGGATACTGAGCCAAGGTTCTCAAACCAAACAATAGCCATCTGAGAGGCATCAACTGAGCAGCATCGAAGAGCTGAGACGGGTTCCGGAACCAAACAACAACAACAACAACAACAACGGGGAAAATGACACAAAGTCATAACCCAAAGTGCCCAACCTTTGGCCTAAGGAAGGGGGTTAAAAATGGAAAACCAATGATAGGAGCCTTATAATGTACTTGGCTCGTGAGACCATTATAATCCCTATCACTGCCCAACACACACAAAAGTACCAGCTGGACTTTACACGCAAGCACCATATAGAAATACTTGCTTAAACAACAATCAGGGACAATGATTCCAATGTAGGGAACCATGCCAAACACATCAAGAAGATGAACCATTCAACACATTACAAAATGTTCAACAATGCTCACTTAATAAATTACTCACATTTCACAACACTTGTGTTCACAAAGAACCAATTCTACCACTTTAGTGATCCACAACAATCATCTAACTACTTTAGGACATTACCCAAAAACTAGACCAAGGTTGACCTCTAAATCCCTTGGTTTGAAAACTCTAAACTTTTCAGATGACTGGGCGGTCGCCCAAACAGGGCTGTGCGGCCGCCCAAAATACTCTGTCCCAAGAGTAAAACCTTTCAGATAGATGTGCGGCCGCACGCCCTTTTTTGGGCGGCCGCCCACATCACCTGGCAGACAAAAACTTAACCAAAGTTCACTCCTTTCGTTTCACAACCCAAAATTACTTGTACTTGTAACACTTAACATTTGCAACTAATACAAAGACTACAAATTCAGTCTTTAAACAATTTTAACACCCAACAAGAACCATTTCCATACTACTCCTTCTGTCCCAAATTTACAAGTATAAATAAAACATACCCAAAACATTATTTCACAACCTACTAGGCATATATAACATGTTTATATCCATTTTATTAGGTACAACAACATTACTATACTTTCACAATACTACAACACCCATTTGTATTAACATTTCCCACATGCAATAAATTATTACTACTCCCTCCGTTTCACAAGTATCATTATAATTTTTAATATACTAATATACCCACTTTAGGATACTTTCACTTCTTTCCCCGTCCCATAAGTAATAGTATAATTTTATAATACATTTATTTAACATTTAACTAAAGATATTATTTTACCGTCCCACGAGTAGGAGTATAACATATAAAGCATATATAATGTTGCATCATCTCATACTCCCCAAAAACCAAAACTACTATACCCATTTCCCACAAATAACAAGTCTATAACAAGTTTTACTACTCCCTCTGTCCCAAAATTACAAGTATATAAAAAGTTATTACTACTCCCTCCGTCCCAAAATTACAAGTATATAAAAAGTTATTACTACTCCCTCTGTCCCAAAATTACAAGTATATAAAAGTATACCCAAAACATTATTTTATAACATATAAAGCATATATATCATACTTATGACCATTTTAACATTTAAAGGGGGGAATTAGTAACTTACCTATTGTTCGGAAACGAGTCAAGAAAATTATATTGTTCGGTAGATATGATCTATTCAACTCCCTGAACATTTATATATAATTAGATTTGAAAATGGAGTAGTAAATTAAAAGAAGGAAAATTAAAAATGAAGAAACCTTACCTTATCTTCTTGCTACAACAATGGAGGTGAGAAAAGTTTTGGGGAAGAAATGGTGAGGTAATGCGCAGGAGAGGGGAAGGATGAAGAGGTCATATAAAAAATTTTCACCCAAAATCACAAATAAATCACTCATGTTCTAGACTTAACACTTAAGCCCCTAACCAACAATTCTACAAAGGCCCCCCATAATTCCCCACTAACAACTTAACTTCCCAAATAAACTTGACTACTAACATTTTAACTAACACAAATAATCAAATAAAATGTGCAACTCATATAATATGATGCAACACATAAAATGCGCATATAATTTTAAATTTAAAATTCTCCATATATATAAAATAAGTATAAAATAAATAAAACGGATTTTGGGGTCGTTACAAAGTGCTTTTGTTAGAATGTCGGCGATTTGATAGTCGGTTCCCACGTGTTCTAAATGTATATTGCCTTTCTCCACGTGGTCTTTGAGGAAGTGATATTTGATGTCGATGTGCTTGGTCTTTGAGTGCATGACAGGATTTTCAGAAACCGCAATTGTTGATGTATTGTCGCAGTAGATGGGACAATTTTCTTCGATGATATCATAGTCCACCAATTGCTGCTTCATCCAAAGTATTTGACAACAACAACTTCCCGCAGCGATATATTCGGCTTCGGTTGTTGAAACAGATACAAAAGCTTGTTTCTTACTTGCCCATGACACAAGTCGATATCCGAGGAAATGACAGGTGCCACTAGTGCTTTTCCTATCAATTGTGCACGCTGCATAATCCGCATCTGAATAACCTACAAGTTTAAAGTTCGAATCTTTGGTGTACCAAAGTCCAAGGTTAACAGTGCCAGAGAGATATCTTATAATACGTTTCACAACAATTAAGTGTGCTTCTCTAGGGTCGGATTGGTAGCGAGCACAAACACAAACACTAAACATAATATCAGGCCTACTAGCAGTAAGATAAAGGAGTGAGCCAATCATACCTCGATAGAGCGTTTGATCAACACGTTTACCTTTTAAATCTTTGTCGAGTTTGTTGCCGGTGGCCATTGGAGTATCGTATGATTTAGCGTTCTCAAGTCCAAACTTCTTGATTAAGTCCTTTGTGTATTTGGATTGGTTGATAAAAATGCCTTCACTCATTTGCTTGATTTGAAGCCCGAGGAAGAATGTGAGTTCTCCCATCATGCTCATTTCAAACTTGCTCTTCATTAGTTTCTCAAAACGCTTGCACAACAATTCATTAGTAGAACCAAATATAATATCATCAACATAAATTTGAACAAGTAATTTATGACCATTATGTTTGGCAATGAAAAGAGTTGTATCGATTTTACCGCGAGTGAAGCCTTTTTCGATGAGAAACTTTGATAGTGTATCATACCATGCTCTTGGTGCTTGTTTGAGTCCATACAAAGCTTTCTGGAGTTTGTACACATGATTTGGAAATTGTGAATCTTCAAACCCAGGTGGTTGAGCAACATAGACTTGTTCTCGGAGTTCACCATTTAGAAACGCGCTCTTCACATCCATTTGATATAACTTGAAGTTCTTGTGAGCGGCGTAAGCTAGAAATAATCTGATAGCTTCAAGTCTTGCTACGGGCGCAAAAGTTTCATCGTAGTCAATTCCTTCTTCTTGCCTATAGCCTTGTGCAACCAATCTTGCTTTGTTTCTCGTGATGGTTCCATTCTCATCCATCTTATTCCTGAACACCCATTTCGTACCAATCACTCCATGATCATTTGGTCTTGGAACTAGAGTCTAAACCTTACATCGTTAAAATTGATTGAGTTCTTCTTGCATTGCAACAACCCAATTAGGATCTTGGAGCGCTTCATCAGCCTTCTTTGGTTCAAGTTGAGAGATAAAAGCAGTGTAAGCATCAAAGTTTGTAGCTCTCCTTGTACGAACACCAACTTGTAGATCAACGATGATATTAGCAATTGGGTGACCTCTAACTTCACGAATTTCAGGAGGTAAGTTAGGTTGAGTCGTAGTAATTTGAAGGTCTTCAATTGGTACATCTTCACCAGATTCAAAGTCATTGAAATTTGGGGGTTGAACTGGCTCAGAATTGAAATTTGGGTTTACACCAGATGCAGCAGTAGAAATAGGCGCGAGAGAGGAATCATGAGGCACATCATTTGAGTGAGGCGCAATAGAGGATTCACCAGGCGCATTATACAATGAATTAGGCGCATTTGATGTAGATGGATTTCCTTGTGTTGATAGATTTTGATCTTGAGTGGGCGCAACATAGATAGGAGCACCTGTATCATTTAGCTCAATAGAATCATCAGCAACATTTGGAGCCAAATGTGGCTCAAGGAGAGAATGTTCATCAAATGTAACATGTACAGATTCAACTATCACTAATGTAGTTCTATTAAAAACACGAAAAGCTTTAGAGTGTTTGGCATACCCAACAAAAATACCTTCGTCGGCTTTGGCATCGAATTTACCTCTATGTTCGTTTCCGTTGTAGAGGATATAACATTTGCAACCAAAGATCTTGAAGAATGCAATGTTGGGAGTTCTACCACGCCAAATTTCATACGGAGTCTTGTTGTGAAGTTTGTTGATGAGGGAACGATTTTGAGTAAAACATGCAGTGTTGATAGCTTCTTCCCAAAAGTACTTAGGCAATTTAGCTTCAGCTATCATCGTCTTTCCCGCTTCAATCAACGTTCTATTCTTTCGTTCAACAACGCCATTTTGTTGAGGGACTCCAGCGGTTGAAAAGTTGTGATCTATCCCATGATCTTCACAATATCGAGCAACACCGTTGTTCTTGAATTCTGTTCCATTGTCGGATCGAACACTAACGATGTCATCTTCTTTTTGAGTTTGGAGCAGTCGAAATAAGGTAGTGAGAATATCATAACAATCATCTTTTGTAATCATCATCTCTACCCATGTATATCTTGAATAATCATCCACCACAACTAGAGTATACTTGTTTCTTCGAATGCTTGCGGTGGAAACTGGTCCAAATTGATCAATGTGAAGCAGTTGCAAACATCTTGTAGTTGAAGGATTAGACTTGCTTGAAAATGACTGCTTCGGTTGTTTGCCAAGTTGACATGCGGCGCACTTTTTGTCATGATGATCAGCAACCTTGGGAAGTCCTTTGACAAGATTATTCCTGCTGAGTTTGGATAGATACTTGAAGTTCAAGTGACTTAAGCGCTTGTGCCACAGCCAACTATTTTCGTTCACACTTTTTGCTACAAAACAAAGATTAGTACTAGAGTTCATACTATGGAAATCAATAATATAAATATTTGTCTTACGATATCCCGTGAGTAAGATAGCTCCAGTTTTGCCATTCTTGATAAGACATTGCGTTGAAGTGAAATGGCATTCTAATCCTTTGTCGCAGAATTGAGATATGGATAATAAGTTGTGCTTGACCCCTTCGACGAGTGAGACTCTTTCAATGCACACTTTGTCTTTCTTGAGCTTTCCATATGCTACAACTTGACCTTTGTTATTATCGCCAAGTGTTACGGAGGGACCTCTTTCTTCATGGACATCTTCTAATAAGGATTCATCTCCAGTCATGTGTCTTGAACACCCACTATCGAGAATCCATTCATAATTTCTAGCTTTTGAAGATCCAGCCATGAAACAAAGAACCTGAAATATAGACATTTAAGCAGGTCCCCTTTATTCCTTTTGGGTCCTAGGGTTAGCAACTTTTGACAACCCACTCTTGCTTGACCTTAGGATTTTTACGTCCTTTGGCATTGGGAGTGAATCTCAAAAGGCATTCCACGGCCTTGTGTCCTGAACAATCACAAATGGAACAATGATGAAAGCCACCAATCACGTGAGTTTTCACAAACTCTTTACTTTTCTTGGGGATGGCATTCTTCTTTGGGTCAAATGAACTAGCCTTAACAGAATCTTTCTTTTGAAATTTTGGAGCGCTTTTTCTTGGAGGGCGCATAGGGCTAGGAGGCGCACGGCGATGAGGCGCGTGGCTCTTAGGCGCATAATGAGCACTCGGAGAAAGAGCGCGCCTATTTTCAAGAATGATTTTGCTAGGAGATGGTTCATCTGTAGCTATATCTTTCCCATTAGCTTTCCCAAATTGCTTCGTTGGGTAGACAAAATGGAATGTTTGTCTCTTGACTTTTTCTTGTCCTTTACCCATTGAATTAGAATGTTTTTCCTGGGAATTTCAAAAGTTTGTTGGTTGGTAAATTCACTTTCTCTTTCAGCACAGACATCACATTTAAAGTTGTCACTAGTTGATGAGAATCCCAAGCCACTTTTATCACCACTGACTTTTTGGGACTCAAATATATTCTCCATAGTGACACGAGAATTGGACCACTCATTTGTAATCTTTTTAAGATCAGTAATTTGAGCAACCAATTCATCGTTTTGAACTTTAAGAAGTGAGTTCTGTTCTGTTCGAAAAGTGTTTATAACAGTAAGAGGAGTCATGCTCTTTATCTGCTCCTTAAGGAGGGTGAGTTCAGATTTAAGTAGAGATTTCTCGGTCTTAAGCTGGAAATTTCATCACATGATAGTGCTAAAGCTTCCTTCGTATTATCAAATCTAGTGATTACCTTTTCAGCCTTCTTGAACAATTTTTCTTGTTCAGCAATCACTTCATCATCATTGATTTTGGATATTTGAGCAGTTGGTTCAACCTGTGGTCTAATGTATGCTCCTTTTCTCAATTTGTTCCTTGCTCCAAGATCACATCGTGAGAATAACAATCCACCATCGTTTTGAGCCGGAGTGAGAAATCCTTGTTCAACGAGCTCGCTAATGGTTGGTCCTTTCTTCTTTTTCACTTCTTGAAAACCTGCAGATTTCTTGATAGGTTTATTCAAGGCATTCATATCGGGAACATCCTTGGAGAAGTCATCATCCGAATCATAAGTATCAACTTCATCATCATTTGCCATCAAACAAACGAGTCCATCATCAGAATCTTCATCGCTCTCATCGGAGTCTGTTTCAATCCAAGTATTGTGCTCATTTGCTGGTGCTTCTTCTTCAGCAACCATTCCCTTGTGACGAGTAAACTTGGGAGTGAATTTGGGAGTATGGCTGCTCTTCTTTTGCATATATTCAAATTTGGGAATCGGGCAGCTTGATGCAAAATGTCCGGGTTTCCTGCAATTAAAACAAACAAGATCTTCTTTTCTTTTTGAATCACTGCTCCTTGAAAACTTTTGAGGAGCTTTGCTGGTAGATCCTTGAAATTTGTTGGTTGAGCCGGGTCTTGAGAATTTTCTGAATTTTTGAAATTTCTTCACAAATAGAGCGAAGTCTTCATCATCCATGTCTAATAGCTCAGAAGTAGAAATTTTGGGATCGGAGCTTTTCTCATCTTGTGCAGGCGCAGGAGTAGGCGCAGGTGTAGGCGCAGCTTCTCTGTGCGCCATCATAGCCATAGATTTTGACTTTCCTTCAGTTTCGCTGATTCGTTGGAGTTTGAGTTCATAAACTTTGAGATTTGCATAAAGATTTCTTAAAGTCCAAACATCTAAAGTTCCAGCGTCTTCAAGAGCGCTAGATTTATGTAGGTATCTTGATCCAAAAGCTTGTAGAAAATTTACATTCAAATATTTGTTGGTAAACTTCATGCCAAGTGAAATACATAGATTGATAATTTCACAGTAGCGTTCATAAGTTTGCCTCAAGTTTTCACCGGGGAGTTGAGAGAAATTGTTGAATCTCTTTTGTACTTCGTATTTCTTGTTCTCCTTACAGACGGTGTCTCCTTCAATATGCTCTTCAATAGCATCCCATAGCTCATTTGCAGTAGCACAATGCATGACTTGTTGTTTCATAGCCGTGCTTAGAGTGCTTAGAAGAATGTTTCTTGCTTTGCCATCATTTGCAACTCTTCTAATTTCTTCCTCAGTCCATTCTTCCCTTGGTTTTAGAACTGTAGGTTGAGCAGCGTTGGTGCGTGGATTTGGATTCGCCTTCATCGGAATATAAGGTCCATAAACGACGGTGTCATGGAGCCTTTCATCGATTGAGTTGAGTCAATATGCTAAATTTCCACACGTCAAAATGATCTTCATCAAAGACCGGAACGTGAGTGTAGTTTGCAGTTGCCATAGGTTTTGAGTTTGCCATTTAGAATCGGCACCCAAGCTGTTAAGCTTGAAAAACGAAAAATGTTTTATAAAGGTGTTTGCTCTGATACCACTTGTTGGTCCCAAAGGGCAACAAGGGTATGAAAAATAGCTAGAGGGGGGGGGGTGAATAGCTGTTTTAAAATTCTTTTCGTACCCTTGATAAACTCAATTGCAAATGCGCACTTTATCAAGTAAGCGTAATGAAATGCGCCTAAGTGAGTGAGTGAAATGCACAGCGGAATTTATTAATGAAAATAGGCGCAAAGTGTGATAAAGGGGCGCACACACACTCTAAGTATTTTGGCTCAAAGTGGTTGAAATAAGGAACTAAGGCAAATGATATAACAACACAACACAATTCAGTTCAATCAATCTACAATGAGTAAACAAGCAAATAGTGAGTGAAAATAATAACTTGAAAGAAATGACAAGATAATCACACAAGCTATTTGGAGAGGTTCGATCAATGAAAGATCTACGTCCTCTACCAAGATGGTTAGTCTTGGATTTCTAATGGAGATCTTATATAATGAGTGAGTGTTATAAATTACAATGTTTGAGCTAATACACTAACTCAAGATCTATTACTATGAAAGAACAAATCCAAAACAATAACCGGTGTATCTCTTAAAGAAGAATCTAAATGATTAATCTTTGAAGAGGTGCGTGTGTGTTCTTAGTATCAAGGCTCTTTAGATCTTTGAGATGGAGATCACGAGAAACTAAAGTGTTAAGGCTTGAAGATCTGGGCTAAGGATGAAGGTATGAAGATATTCTTGAGAAATCTGGAAAAACGAAGGCAATCTTCAAATCTTCAACAAATGCTTTGAGAGAGAAATTCTTGAAATTCTTAGCAAAACTCAGCAACTTCAAAATGTTGAAGTTATGGGGTATTTATAGTGAACTTAAAAAAACTAGCCGTTGGAAATCCTTGTGGATAAGATGAGCTGTCGCTCGTTGATTGGAGCATGCATATATTATGGCCATTTTGACACTCAACATAAAAGTGACCGTTATGGACACGTGTCAATAGATTAGGCGCATATGCATCTTTTAACCACCGTTGGATTATTGGCGTAATTTGAATTCTCTTCAAGTCTTCGAGTCTTCAATAAATCACAGAGTGTTGAATAAACACGTTGAGGAGCATTGAGCCAAGAGGCGCATTGAGCCAAGAGGCGCACAGAAGCGTGCGCTTAAATCAAGGGGGCGCAGAGGCGCGAAACATAGCTTATGAAGAAATCCTTATGCGCGCGCTCTAAATGGCGCAAGGCGCGAATGTAGAAGGCGCGTGGCGCGTGGCGCAGGAGGCGCATAAGCGCGGCTCAAACTCACTGAGTGATTTTTCTTGAAACTTGATCTTCTTGCCCTATTTCTAAGCCTATTCTATAACAATGGACAACTTAAAAAATGAAGTATAAATACTTCTTACATGTGGGTCTAAAGTCCATAAAATAAAACTTAGGTGATGGATCAATCAAATCTAATAAATTCTATTACATTAAAACTGAGATATGTGTGGGCATACCCAACAAAATTTATTTTAATATTAATCTATTCTATATATAAATAATTAATCATAACATGATTAAAATGAATAAATTTAGATATCTAAAAAAACGAAACAAAAGATTAACAATATATTGTTTATGATTATTAGTATTAATGATGTAGTGGATAAGATAATTTTGTTGTGTAATAATATCTTCTGAAGGGCAATTGTGTCATATAAATGATTAATTTACCAAAAATAAAATGCATGTAGTGGATAAGTAATTTTCGTAGTGGCAATAGCCCCTCCCTTTTGTTTAACTGCTATTTTCGTTTATACCTTTATTTAATGAGACAAGATCACATATCTTGTATCACTTTTATATATCATGTATCACGTATGATTCAATTATGTATCACTGAAAACGTAATGGTGATTGTCAGCATTAATAACTCATAACCGTTGGATCACTTGTGATATACAATTATGCCTTTAATATACTATATATGCATCGATTGTTTTACTTAGTACATATAAAAATATTTCTACAAGTATATTGAGATGGAATGAATATTATGGTCCCTTGTCTTATCCTCAATTTCCAATGTGGTGATTGAACCTTTTTTTCGTGCAAATGTACTCCCCCATACTTTCACACTTTTTAAAAATGTACTCACTTCGTTAATTAATTTCATTACAAAATTTAACAAAAGTTAGCTACATGTCCTTACGCAATTAACTTTCATTATATTTTCGTAACCCATATTAACACTTTGTTAACTCATAAGATGTTCAAACGGGGTTATCCGGCCCGGCCCGGCCCGCCTTTGGTCATGTCCGCGGGCTTGACCGGTCCGGCCCTCCCACGGATGGATAAAAGCCCGGCCCGGCCCGGCGTTTTATGTGTGGTCCGGCCCGTCCGTTTGGTCCGGACCGAAAGGTTTACGGGCCAAACGGATTTTGTCCTTTTTTTTTTCTTTTTTTTTTTTTTAAATCAGAAAAACTTTTTTAAAAAAAAAAAAAAAAATGACTTGAGACTTATTAAAATATATAATATAAATTAAAATACATATAAAAAGTGATTTAATATCTACTTTAATTTGTCTTTTATATTTAATTAGAGTTAGTTATTAAATTTAAGTTATTTGATAATAATTTTATTAAATTTTAAGGCATATAGTCTAGAATTGATTGAATTCTTCATTTAGGAAATAACAAAGTCTTTAAGATAATAAAGTCTTAAAAAATTACAAAGTCTTCAACATAATAAAGTCATCAAGATAAAAATCTTCAAAGTCTTTTAGATAAAAAAATTTTTTTAAAAAAAAAAAAAGGGCCAAACGGACACGGGCCAAACGGGCCAAGTGATCCGCGGGCTTTAGCCCGGCCCGTGCGTCATTTTCACTGTCCGGCCCATCCTTGTGTCCGCGCGGGCTTGGAGCGGGCTCAGTCCGTGGGCTGACGGGCTCGGACCAACGGGCCTCCGTGGACTCCGGTCCATTTTGAACATCACCTCATAGCAAAAACAATGGGAGAAAAGAACGAAACTGGATGACCTTTTCAAAGTTTCACTTTCCACTTTGACCCAAACTTTTTCTTTTTCTCAAATCCTGTTATCTGACACCTCTGTTTTTCCAATGGAATTTTTGTTATATCAGCCTATTTCTCATTCCCAATACAAAGTACAAAATAACCCGTCTAGGCCGCCTAGGCACCGCCTAGGCGCTAAGCGTTCATGAAACGCCTAGGTCTCGCCTAGAAAATTATAACTATGCTTGAATTCTCGGCCCTGTCTAAGCCCGCCTAGGCGCTAGGCCCAGCTGTGGCGCCTAGCGACCGCCTAGCGTTTTTTAGAATCTTGGTACCAAGTTTGAGCGTAAAACATAACACTTGTTTTGGCCAATTTTCGACTATTGGACAAATATAAAGGAGTAGGTTACAATGGAATAAAGAACTTTGAAATTCAAGATGTATGAACAAAGGATTTAACGAGGAAAGCCCTTGAACAACTTGTTCGCCGGCATAAAACCTCGAATGATGGATTTTATTAAGCTTTTATGGAGGTACAATGAATGACTGGAGAATACAGAGAGAAAGAGAGTATGAGACGTGAGTGTAAAGTGTGTTGTGTGTGTTTACAATGGACGTGTTTTCTATTTATACTAAAGAAATAACCAAAAACTAGCCACTAATCCCTTAAATCTCGGAGAGTTAGTTTGGCTCTATCTCTTTGCCGTTGATGAGAGTCACCCTTTGATTGGGTCTTTGAGTCTTCAAATTAGTCATGTGCTGGATAATTTATTCACATGTGTTTGACTTAGTCCATGAGTCCTCCATGATTCGGTAGTGGTTCCTGAAAAATAGGATCGATAACAGACCTGCAATTCATTCAAGTTGCACGATTTGACTTGGTCCAAGTTGAAGCTTCAAGTTGTTTTCAGCATCCTGAAGGCTTCAAGTTGTCAGCATGTTGAAGCTTCAAGTTGTCAGCATGTTGAAGCTTCAAGTTGTTTTTAGCATCCTGAAGGCTTCAAGTTGTTTTCAGCATCTTGAAGGCTTCAAGTTGTAAGATGTAGCTGATTTTACCCATTCTACACATGTTGATATAAACAGGTGCTCTTATTAACTTAGTATCTCAATCTTTCATGATGAGATAGTTAGTTTCACTCAGGATGTCCAGTCGTCAGGATGTAAAGTGAACATGTAGAACTTCTCATGTAAAATGTAAGACGTAAACTCAAGCTGTTATCTCCAGGATGTAGATGGAGTACTGTGAGATTTTTCACCCCAAACAATTGCCCCCAAATTTTTTGAATTTAGTGAACATAGAAATTCAAAAAATTTCCATAACAGTTGATGTCCACTACCATTTATGAGGTAGTTGATATAGGTGATGTAAGCTCCAAGATGCAATTGATTCTGCAAAAATCAAAGAGAAATACAAAGAATAGGATATTTTGGTGATTGTCTTAAAGACAAATTTTATTTGTTTGCAACATGTCTGTTTGGACATGTTAGGTTGCAATTTTTTTTTGAACCATGTCTTGTGATAGCATGGTTAAAACTTATGGATGTTTCCCGTTTTAGGATCAGTGTTGTTGGGTATGCTTATTTATAAACCACTCCTATTACCTAGATTTGATTGATCCCATAACCTTATTTTACTCTTTGTGGACTTTAAGATATATTGTAAGAAGTAATTGTACTTCATTTAGAATAGTCCACCTTCTAGTTTGATAGGCTTAGCAGATGAGGACCCTCAATTTTTGTCTAAGTCTGGAGAAATGAGGTAGGCCCTTGTCTACCGCATGGAGCCTACCGCATGACCAAGGTGCCGCGGAACCAATGCTTGCCGCATATCCCAAGGTTACCTCATGCAATCCATCTTGCCGCATGGTTCCATCCTACCGCAAAAGACTTCTACCGCATGGAACCATGGTTGAAGAAACTCAAGTTTGTTCAAACTTAACCATGGTCACACCTGTGTCCTTACCTTGGTTAGTTTAGAACGTTGCAAATTCAAATTTCAAATTTGAATACAACTGTCATCATAGTACAGTTGGACCACCATGACTCTGCAATAAAAGGACAACTCAGACTGAGCTCCAATTAGAATTCAACAGCTCATTGTCCTCCAAACTTGTCCTCCAAGAATTCAAACGGCTAGTTTCTCCTTCAAGACTATAAATAGTCCTTGTGTTCTTCATTGAACTTAAGCTGAGATTCTAAGAGAGAAATTGCTGTTGAAATTCTTGGTGAATGAAGATCATACTCAAGATTTCCAGAATCCTTCGAATCTTCAAGCACTCAACCTTCAAGTCTTCAACAAATCTCCAGCAACCTTCAAGATCAAATCTCAAGCCTCTCACACAAGATTCATTACGCTCTAAAATCATATAGATTCCAAAGAGCTATTGATTCTTTACACACACACTCACCCCGATTGATCAATCACATAGATTGAATCATTAGGGATACACTGGTCTAAGTCTAGGATTTGAACTTCATAGAAATAGGTGTTGATTCAATACTTCATCTCTGTAATCTGTACTCAAGAATCAATATATACCTCATTCAAAATCCAAGACTGACCATCTTGGTAAAGGACGTAGATCTTTTAACAGATCGAACCTTTCCAAATCCTTGTGTTATTTACTTACTGCACTTTACCTTTCTGCAAATTTACTTTAAGTCTTGTTCATCTTGTTCATATTGTTCTTCACTTGTTCATATTAATCTTGTTTGTCTTTTAGTGTTTGATCTTTCAGATTTACGAACAATTGTGAATTGTGTTTGTTTGTCTACCTCATTGCCTTAGCTAAATTTTGACTAACTTATCATTTGCCAAAAACCTCTGAGACACAAGTTTTCAATCTCTCAACCTACCTCACCCTTATCTACCGCAGATTTGCCTACCGCAAACTCACCTACCGCATTCTCTGCCTACCGCATTATACTTATCTAAAATCCACTCAACTTGTTTTTTAACGAAAACTTCCGCTGTGCATTTTATACTTGACCGCGTGGTTTTCATTTACCGCAAAATTCAAGTATAAGCATAAAGGTTGAATTTTTGAAAAAATGGTTGAAATTTTAATAGGCTATTCACCCCCCCTCTAGCCTCTTTTCATACCCTTGTTGTGTCTCTGGGACCAACAAGTGTGTTTGATCCTTTTTGGTATTTTGATAATAGACTGGTCGTACGGTTAGGATTCTAAGGGTAACATGTTGATATTACAACTTAGAATAATTTTGGAACAATTGAATAGTAGCGATGTAAAGAATGGTTGGTAACATGTTGATGTTACAAGTTGGGAATCATTATGAAAAGATGTTTATCTTTTAAACCCTGTGTTCGTTTGGTAACATGTAAATGCTACAACCATTGATTTCAACTTGAGTTCATAATTTTAGCCAAGTGCAAGAAGGTAATCAATATGTTCATGACACATTGGCCCACCTACAACTTAACTAAAACATGAAAATCGTGCGCACGGGCGAAGGTGTAGAAACCTTAAACACATAAGAAAGGTGTAAAATCTTTAAACCTTTGAAAGGTGTAAAACCTTTAAACCTTTGAAAGTGTAAAACCTTTAAACCTTTGAAAGTGTAAAACCTTATACCTTGGATGGAATTGTACTTTGATTTTTCCTATTGGACATGAATTCTGACTCATGTGAACATCTTTGAATACTTGGATCAGCATGTAACATCTCTGATCAACATGTAACATCTGGAAAACTTGGATCAACATGTAAACATCTTGACCTGAATAGAGACTTTGAGTTTCCTCACAAAGCAGAAACATGTTAGGGTTGGGTGTTAGTTTGGCTAACACCCCTCCGATGCTTAAGTCAGTCGATGTTTGATGAAGATAAATCAAATTGAAACAACACAATTGAAATAAAGCAATATAAATGCATACCTGATTTTCTGAATTAAATTGACAAGCTATAACTTACATGAAGTACAGCTTGAGATACGCTGCATTCTAACTTCTAGGAATTCTGGTACCATCTATAGTTGACATCCAGCATGCCCCATTTCCAACCTATTGATTAATAATCCTGCATGAGCCTATCATCTTCCAACCTGATGAATCTAGATGCTCTGGTTCTGATTTCATCTAGCCTCTTGCATGGTGTCATGACTAAGTCATCATAATAAGGAGAGTCATTCTTGAGCCCCATCCTGAAGGCTTCAATTGCAGTTACAGTGTCCAGGTTGGAGATGTTCACCGCCTCCCTGTTGAACCTGCTCAGGTAGTCTTTAAGTAGCCCATCAGGTTGCTGGACCACCCTGTATAGATCACTTGTCAGTTTCTCGAACACCCTGTTACATGAAAACTGATTAGTGAACAAGTTGATAAGATGAGCATATGATCCAATAGAACCCAAAGGTTGGCTAATGAGCCATTTCAAAGCTGCCCCTGTAAGAGTTGAACCAAAACCCCTGCAAAAGCATGCTTCCTTGAACTGGGGTGGAATGTGGACCACATCCATCTTCTCCTGATACAATGCAACATGCTCCGCTGGATCAGTTGTCCCATCATACTGCTTCATGTGGGGTGGACTGAACTTCTTTGGTATGACCACGTTGGCTATGGATGGAGTGAAGTGGGACTCATTGTAACATGTTGGAGAAGCCTGGTTGTGTGGCAGAGTCAACCCTGGCACACTCATAACTAGTTCCCTTAGCTCCTGCATTTGTCTGCTAAGTAGGCTACCTGCATCATTGTTAGCAGCAGCGAATTGATAATTATTGAGATAATTAAAATCAAATTGAGGGTTAAGACTCTCTGCTGCCACTGTAGTTGGCGTAAAAAATGTTGTTGAAGTTGGAGTAACAGTTTCAGGATGGATGATCATGCTATTGGTGGTCAGGTTGGCAGTTGGTGTGAATCCACCAAATCCAGATGATCCTGCAGCATCACTTCCAAAAGCAAGCCTTCTAGGTTGGTATGGAGAGAATGGGTCAGAGGGCACATTTGGAGCAACAGACTGGAAGATGCTAGGGAAGCTGGTTTGCTGTGCCGCCGATGTTCCACCTTGCAGAGTAGTCACCTCACGCTGCAACCTGGAGACTTGATTCATCAGCATGGTAGAAGTATCATTCTGCAGTTGAATCTGATTCCTCACGTCACGCATCATGGCAGTCAAGTTGGAGGCGATATCCAAAGGGATTTTAGGTGCCCCCATTCCTGATCTTCCCCCACTTGCAACTGAAATTCCAGATGTAATCTGATCGGTTGTTGGATTGCTCATCTTGAATCTCTTAACAATCTAAAAGACCAAAGTTCCCACGGACGGCGCCAAATTGTTTTGGCCAATTTTCGACTATTGGACAAATATAAAGGAGTAGGTTACAATGGAATAAAGAACTTTAAAATTCAAGATGTATGAACAAAATATTTAACGAGGAAAACCCTTGAACAACTTGTTCGCCGGCATAAAACCTCGAATGATGGATTTTATTAAGCTTTTATGGAGGTACAATGAATGACTGGAGAATACAGAGAAAAAGAGAGTATGAGACGTGAGTGTAAAGTGTGTTGTGTGTGTTTACAATGGACGTGTTTTCTATTTATACTAAAGAAATAACCAAAAACTAGCCACTAATCCCTTAAATCTCGGAGAGTTAGTTTGGCTCTATCTCTTTGCCGTTGATGAGAGTCACCCTTTGATTGGTTCTTTGAGTCTTCAAATTAGTCATGTGCTGGATAATTTATTCACATGTGTTTGACTTAGTCCATGAGTCCTCCATGATTCGGTAGAGGTTCCTGAAAAATAGGATCGATAATAGACCTGCAATTCATTCAAGTTGCACGATTTGACTTGGTCCAAGTTGAAGCTTCAAGTTGTTTTCAGTATCCTGAAGCTTCAAGTTGTCAGCATGTTGAAGCTTCAAGTTGTTTTTAGCATCCTGAAGGCTTCAAGTTGTTTTCAGCATCTTGAAGGCTTCAAGTTGTAAGATGTAGCTGATTTTACCCATTCTACACATGTTGATATAAACATGTGCTCTTATTAACTTAGTATCTCAATCTTTCATGATGAGATAGTTAGTTTCACTCAGGATGTCCAGTCGTCAGGATGTAAACTGAACATGTAGAACTAATCATGTAAAATGTAAAACGTAAACTCAAGTTGTTATCTCCAGTATATAGATGGAGTGCTGTGAGATTTTTCACCCCAAACAACATTCATATATGAGAATGTTATGTTATACACTCAAACTTGATAAGACGTCATATTGTGTTGAGTGTATTGAGTAATGTGGGTATTTTAGGTAGTTTTTGTGATGTTTGGTAAGCGTTTACAACCACAATAAATAGTGACTGTGACATACTAGAAGGGTTAATGAGATTGACGGAAATTTCCAAATCTTCTGATACATTATAGATAGCCTTTGCAAAAAGGACATTAGTGGTGGGTTTTTGTTTTAGAGTGGGAATTTTTCTTGTTGTGTAATTTTTATTTGTGTTATAGTAAGTATATTGGATTAAAATGAGTTTTATTTTAGATTTTGTTCATGGTAATGGCGGTGCCTGTAGTGGTGGTGGCCGCAACCAGTGGCGGAGCCAGAAATTTTCATCAATGGGGGAAAAAAAAAATCTAATGCATTATGACTTTTATTTCAAAGGGGGCAAATTTCAATAAATTGCACTAAACTCCCAAATTAAAAAAAAAAATTGCACTAGTAAATTTTTATTTTTTTAAAATCAATGGGGGCAATTGCCCCCTTTGGCCGCAACGATGGTGAAAAAGAGTTTACAATATATAACTAAATGTCAACAACTATAGCAGCAGAGGCTATTCACGTGAACATGACATGTCTAACTTATGTTAGATTTTTTAATGAAAATTACTGACGAAATGAAGACATTTTAAAAAAGAATACAAATAAAGTGAGGGCATTGCGAAAATATAAATATTAAGTGAGCATATTAAAATTAGTACTCCTTCCGTCTCGGACTAATTTTCTTAGTTTGACTTTACATGGAGTTAAGAAAAGGTAAATGTTGTGAGTATGAAAAAGTAAGTAAGAGAAAGTAGGAGATATATAGTGGGTAGTGAGTTTTTGTTGTGAGAATGACAAGTGGGGTCCATGGTCCATTCTAAGTAATAAAGCAACTAAGAAACTTAGTTTGGGACAAACCCAAAAAGAATATAAGAACCTTAGTCTGGGGCAAAGGGAGTATCACAATTTACAATTAGGAAGATACATTGAATTGAGGATATTTTCAAAATAGATGTCATTTTTGAAATTTTACAGCGCTTTTGAAAAGAGCAATCATTATTACTCCTATAATTTAATTAGAAAAATATTATTTTATAATATAATAAGTTTTCTCTCTTAAGTTGGTAGCCGTTGATTTTTTTTCTTCGTTATGATTATTTATTTGCTCTTGTTTGCGTCTTGTACTTGTACTTGCGAAGAATTTCGCATTCTATCATAATAAAAAAATTAGCTCCAAATCCAATTACTATCAAATACTCATGATTTAGAACAGAACAAAACAAAAATAAAAAAGAACTTGAATAATAATAATGCCGACATAATGTTAGGAGTTTTGACAGTTGACCTTACATTGACCATGAATTCAATTACACTAAGATCCAAGCTACATTTATTATTAGCAGAAACGTCGACCACTCCCACGGTTGTCACACGGCATCCCCACGCAACGCCACGTGCATTCCCTCTCTACGCCACCGGCAAACTCTCATCTTCAACCTCCATCTTCTCACACGCATTTTCCCTCCCCTTTTTTTCTTCACCCCTAAGCTTAATCTCATTTTAAATTACCCCCCTCAAATCTCTCTATCCATTTCAAGAACCCCTCTCAATTTGATCGGAGCAAGAAAGAAAGAAAGAAAGAAAGCCATGTCATCTTCATCTGTAAACCCTAAACCTTCAAATTCTCTTTACCCACAAGTTGATCAATCGAACCCAGATTCCGATTCGGCTTTCCGGTCAAACCCATCTTCAAAGCCGTCATCTTTGTACCCAACTATTCAAATGGAAGATATTGCACAGAATCTGTTTCCCGATGAACCCGCCGCCGGTAATTCGAACCCGCCGGTTGCGTTTGAATCGTCTGAAGATGTTCTTATTAGGATCCCTGGGGTTATAGTTCATTTAATTGATAAGCAAAAAAGTATAGAGCTTGCTTCTGGGGATTTGGTTTTAGTTCGGCTCCGGCAAAACGACAACATCGTCGCTGTTTTAGCTCGCGTCGGCGACCAAATTCAGTGGCCGTTGGCTAGAGATGAAGCTGCGGTGAAGCTTGATGAGTCTCATTACTTCTTTAACCTCCGTGTCCCGCCGGAGCACGATGACACCGCCGGTGGTATTCAGTCGGATAATTTACTGAACTACGGTTTGACTGTTGCGTCAAAGGGTCAGGAGAGTTTGTTGAAAGAATTCGATGCGGTGTTGGAACAGTACAGTGCTTTTTCTGTGGAGAAGGTGGAGGGAGAGACGGCGGGGAGGGAGATTGAGGTTTCTCCGGCGGAGATGGGGAAGGGAGGCGCCAAGGAGGAGCTGGTGAAGGGGATGTCGGCGGCTTACTGGACTACTTTGGCGCCGAATGTGGAGGATTATAGTGGCAGTGTTGCTAAGATGATTGCGGCTGGGTCGGGTCAAGTGATCAGAGGGATTCTGTGGTGTGGGGATGTGACTGTGGATGGATTGAAGTGGGGGAATAAGGTTTTGCAGAAACGTGTCGGGTCAAGTTCGAATTCGGATATCAGTCCTCAAGCTATGAGGAGAATGAAAAGGTATGATCTTGATTTGTTTGGGAAATTTTGCAGATGTTTTGTTATTGCTGCTAATTTATTGACTATATTTGCTGCCATTAGTTGATATATAGTATTGTGTTGATAATGAGTTAAAAATTTAGACTGTAGTCAAACTTAGCCGATTTTGAATTCGATTTAGTATGAGAGAGATCGAATGTTGGATACCACTTTTGTGTGTCACACTGTAGTTACGAGTGATCTAATGGCTATGCATGAATGATGATGTTACCACGATGTAAACCTTGATAATTCATAACCGTTAGGATCAGCGGCAGCACACAAAGTGGTATAGAGCATTTGATCTCGGTCTGAGATAATTGGCTGATACCCCGAGGTTAAGATCATGTTTGAGTCCTTCTATGAAGCTTGAATGACGACGAAGTTGAGAGCTAATAACGGCTCTTAAGTTGAATTGTTTATTCCCCAAGCAGGAAAGTCTGTATGGAAAGACTTCTGAAATAGATGGACCAGAATCAAACGAAGCTATGACATACATTGAGTTACTGTTGTGGAAATTAACTAATTGATGAAACGGAGATTAGGTTTATCTAGTGTGCGCTTTGTTTATAATCAAAAGCCCTATTACTTTCGAAATTGATGTTAAATTAGCAATCAGCATTCTTGTTTGGTGAGCTAGGCAGGCCATGATCCAGGGTTTAATCATGTTACTCCGTCCGTCCATGAGTGGATTTTCACTTTCACTTTTTTTTATTATTTAAATTAAGGTGGTAGATTTTTATACAGTTTTAGTGGCACATAGGAGTATATCTTTACACTTCTAATTATCACACGATGTTGTTGCAACTGCAAATTAGAGCATGGTAGTTTATAAGGCGGCTTTAGTAATTTCACATAAAAATAGTTTCTCATTTAAGCATGGTGTTAGCGTAATCCTAACAATTATTGACGTGGTGTTATATTTTCTTTAGATGGTTTATTTACCGCAGCTTTGATGTTCTTCTCTTCTCTTTTGTTTTGGTATATGTATATATGAGTTGATATATAATATTATTTTCAGGGTAAAGAAATTAACAATGATGTCAGAGAATGTGGCAACAGGGATCCTTTCTGGAGTTGTGAAAGTATCTGGATTCTTCACGGGTTCGATTGTTAACTCTGCTGTTGGCAAGAAATTCTTCAAACTTCTTCCTGGGGAAATTGTTCTTGCTTCCCTGGATGGCTTCAGTACGTCTCTTTCTCTCTCTCTTCCTTTCCTACTCAATTGTTTTCTCATATGCTGAGCTTCTTGATGCTATTTCACCACCCTCGCAAATAGTTCATCAATGACATTAAAAGGATTTCAAAGCAAGTAATTTCCATAGGTACCCTTAGTTTTAAGAACCAAAGAAATTTTCTTAATTTGAAGAGAAATGCAATAAGGGAAAATTCAAAAACACACAATTATGTTGGCTATAGAGCATAAGAGTGGAATGTCTTAAATGGGAAGTAGGCCACTGGCGTGGAATGAAAAAAGCTCTTATTACTAGAGTGCAACGAGCCGAGCCGGGCCGAAAACCAGGTTTTTTAAGCACCATGCACTGACCCACTGAGAACAAACACATTGGGTCTAACTGGGCTTCCCAGTAGGAGTATGTGGCCACTTAAATAGCGAGTTAGCCCACCTAAAAGTCTATGGATGATGTTGGTGCCTAGTAGTAGTATGTGGTCAAATAATTAACCCACTATATTGCCCCACCTAACCGAGGTGAGATATTACACATCCTACACTCGAACCTTCATTTTGCCCTAATAGGGTGCAAACACGACACTGAATGGGAGTGTGGTGGTACTAAACCAAGTGCAAATCTTGAGACTTTTGCGGACCAAACAAACAAATTCACACTTGAATCTAATCCTAGTATTACAGTCAAGGTAGCATAGAATAGAACAACTAAATACCTGCTTATGATTGTATTCATGTTCTTACCATTTCGATTGTGGTTTTCCCAAACAGATAAGGTATTTGATGCTGTTGAAGTTGCTGGAAGGAACGTAATGTCAACTACTTCAGTCGTGACAACCGGGCTTGTCTCGCAAAGGTAAAAATATCTGACTAACCTTTCAAAAAAGCCGATATTTTAATAATCCCATTATCATGGACATCAATCATCGATTTCTTCAACCAATAATTTATTTATTATTTGGCAAGTTGCAAATGTAAAGATTCTAGCATAGTATACTATAGTGGAACATTATTGTACTAAGTGGAAGCTTACATATGAATCTTACCTGATACCCTCGCTATCAGAATAATTGATTGCGACCAAAACAGAATAATTAGCTTCAAGTGGAATTTTTAAGTGGGGTTATATACTGTTTTCTTAGGATATTATTTTGATTATTGTCGCAGGTATGGAGAACAAGCTGGAGAGGTGACCCAGCATGGGCTTGGTGCTGCGGGACATGCTATAGGGACAGCTTGGGCAGTGTTCAAGATAAGAAAGGCGCTTAATCCAAAGAGCGTAGTTAAGCCTACGACTCTTGTGAAAGCTGCTGCAGCTGAGGCGAAGGCTTCTGCTGCTAAACCAAAGATCAAAGGCGCAAAAACGCCCTGAGCGGGTGTATGTCTTGGCTAGTTTGTTTTAATCATTGGACGACGTGCTACTTTTTGTGTTTGCCAGAGTTTGTATTGCTTGTTGTACCATTAGACAGGGGTGCAATAGCAGTTGTACCTTGTAATGAGGATTTGTAAATAATGTGAAGTGCCTGGTTCTGTTGGATCTTATTGTTTCTTGTTGTTTTATGGCAAAACTATTTTTGTCACTTCAATATGTGTTCATATTTGAAAATTATGTTTTGTTAGCAGTGTGTTGGTGGTTTATAATTTGCGGGAGTGTACAATTTAAGACGTTGTTTTTTTTAAGGAAAAAAAATAATCAGTTTCTACATTTTCTCTCAGGAAAAAAAAACAGGGGTTTCCATAAGAGGCTCAATCCTCAATCCTCTTGTATGTGCGATTTTGCTCGATCCTCAATCCTCTTGTAAGTTCGATTCTAATGTTACAAAGAGTCGATCATTCATACTATCATTTAACATTCGAACCAATAGTTTTAACACATTTTAATAAGTATCAGCACGTGTATTAACAATACAATAGCTGTCGCAATAAGTGTCGGCATTAGTTTATAGAGGTGTCGGCAAGTGTTAAAGAGTTCTAGTGTTAGTTTATAGAAGGTAAATACTAAATACAGAGAAAATTATATACAGGGAATGAAATATTCCAACGCTGCCCTTGCCCGTCTCGTGTAAGTATACACGAGATGTCATCTACAATCTCGTGTATATGTACACGTGATGACTCGTGTATGCACACGAGATTTCACGTGTACATATACACGAGATTGTAGATGACATCTCGTGTATACTTACACGAAATAGTGTCTGAACCTGCATTTTCACAACAGCAACAGCAAAAGCAACAAGAAACAGAACTAGAACTGAAATTTGATTCTTAATATGATAGCACATTTCCACAAAACAGTGGGAGGGACCAATAGACCATTACACATATACTATCGCCAAATTGTATACGAAATAAAAGTGTTAACAAGGCTTATGCATATAATTCAAACATCAAAACATCCAAACATTCATACAAACTTGATAATTCAAAAACCATTACACATATACTATCCCCTACGTAATCTTTCTCTTCTTGCATCGTTATCCTGATCATAGAGTTCATTGAATGCTGCTATCCTATCTCGGTATTGGAGGATCAGTTGACTTGCGCTTGGATCACAGTGTTCCCTCCAAGTGTTCGGTGGTGGTGGTATTGGGTAATCATTGCCTGACATGCGCAGCTGCAAAAGTAATAACAGTTAAATACAACGAATTTAAGTAAGACAATTAAATATAACTTATATAGATGAGACAGTTAAGTATAACGAATTTAAATAATATTGTTAAATTTAACGAATTAAAGTATCATACCAATATAAATGGTTTGTCACTTGTCCCACCACAACTGTGTTTATCGGTGGTCCTACTCCTGCTGGTACAGTCACTGGAAGGCATAAGTTGCCACCGCTAGCCGAGTACGAAATGAACGCCACATTATACCTCATGGCAATGATGTGCCCAAGATCTAGGAGGTCCATCCAATAAGTATTGTCCGGCGTCGGCCGGACATACATAGCAATCCTACGTAAGAGTTCCTTTACATTTACCCAAGTTAGAACTCTTTGATAAAGGTCTTGGCGAGCATGCACCTCATTGTAATATTCTATGCGCACTCGAGCCCAGATCTCCTCATTTCCGTATATCTGTGCTGCTACGGCTCTATAGCCACAATGTCCGAACATGACTCCTAGTCAGAAACCACTCCATATAATCTGCAGTCACAGGAGAAGATGTAGTCACTAGTGGCCCCCAACGGGGAACGGGCCTGAACTCCTCAATGCTGTACTCCACCCACGAGTCCCAAACATGATCCTGGTCACCATAGTCCTTCTGGTACCCCTTCTGACCCTATGACAAAATGCATGTCGTGGGAGCCACGGGGGGCTGTCTGGGGATCCTCTGCCGGTACCCGAACTGCCTAGTAACACGATCAGGCATGTACGCCTCAGTGATGTCACAAAAACGTATAACCCCCCTGAAGCATGAAACCGGCAGAATCGCGTCCGCTCCGGTACCATAAGGAGTCCAAAGAACCTGTGAGTAGACTTTGTTAGGCAAAGTCTACATAATAACGGAGGGAGTGTAACAATTTGAAAAAGTTTTAATATGAATAACTCACCCTGTCAACATGCATCGTGTCAAGAGTGCGGCGATACTGCACTAGATGCTCTAATCCCCTCCCAGCTGTATCAGTCCGTGACCATCTACGGGCTCTCGGCTGCCCCTGCTGCCAGTGCGGGTCAGAAACTCGCCGGAAATCCGGTAAGTACTCGTATATCCAGGCCTGAGATGTATGTAAAAAAGTATTAAATACTAATCAAATGCAACATGTAATTACAGATGGGGGGGGGGGGAGTCGACAGAGTAAAAAGAAAGTGAATAGAGTAAGATGTACCTCTAGCAGAGTCGCACAACCACCCATCTGCTTGCATCCGGATCTGGACACTTTTCCCAACTCTCGGTATAAGTATGCCAACGTAGCTGATCCCCAGGAGAGAGTGGGGAGTGTCTCAAGATCCATGCACGGGGGAAGGTAGGCTGCGGGCACCTTATCCTGACTCTTATCCACGAACATCGTGCAACCCAATAGGTGCAGGATATACGCAGAAGCACGCTGGGCATCTGTCATGCCACCTATACGGGAAGAAAAGAGACGCCGGACATCCTTTAATAAGTACCCAGTGCCGCTCAAATGAAGGTGTCTACTGATGCCGGATACGTCAGGCACTGGATCCGGATACCGAACATGTGCACCTACACAGCTGATACCTGTAAATTGAAGATGAAATAACACATTTTAGTACATGAGATGAATGTAGATAGTTCATATAGTCTTGAAATTGATAATATATAACAACATACCCAGGATATGAAAGACATCATGTAACGTAATGGTCATCTCCCCCCACGGCATGTGGAACGAGTTAGTCTCAGGAGACCACCGTTCCAAAAATGCCGTTAGCAGCGCGTGGTTAGGCCTCTGAATGGTGGCATCGTGCAGCTGCTGGATGCCCGATGCATCAACGTGGGTCAGCCAGGCTCTATCAGTAGCCTCCAGTTCATCACGCTTGAACCTGTTTATTACAAACAAAAAATATAATCAATACTCGAGATCGAGAAAAGCATGGGATGATAATTAATGGAATTTTTAGAGTGTGTGCCAAATAACTTCAAGATTTTAATAGTTTCACATTAATGATTATCTTACTTGTGCAGATGCTGCAGTCTCGTATGGAAAGTCACCACTGACTCACTAGTGGCGTCCCTCCAAATCTCTCGGGCTCTGTGATCACCAAATCCGTATATAAGAGAAACAACCTCTGGGCCGCCACCTGGGTCACTCTGAATCTGCCATGATGGTGGCTCCTCCTCACCCGCATCCTGCCTCCTCCTCCGTCCCTGCCCTCTAGCCACATTCGGACCCCGCCTCCTCCCATGCCTCAAAGGTCTAACATCTATCTCCTCCTCATCCTCCACCTCATGCTCATCCTGCCCCTCCCTCTCCTGCCCCTCCTCCCCATCCCCTTCCTCCTCCTCCTCACTTTCCCCCTCCTTCTCCTCCCCATCCTCACTATCCCCCTCCTCCTCCTCCTCACTATCCCCCTCCTCCTCCTCCTCCTGAACGTCATCAGATGCTACCGCCTCCTCCTCCCTCTCCTCCTGCTCCTCCTCATCTGTGCCTTTCTTGTCATTCTTAGACTTGGTCCGCTTTTCTTTTCTCTCCGCATTTTCAGCCTTCCTCTTTCTATTGGACGCGGTCATACGTTCACATGCCTACAAAAAAACAAACACGAGACAATAAATTAGCTATTTAGCATATGGCAAATATGAACAATCTAAAGAAAATTAATGGCAGAAAGTATCTCGTGTGAAATCACACGAGACATATCTCGTGTGAAATCATACGAGATGCATCTCGTATAAGTTCACACGAGACACATCTCGTGTGAACTTATACGAGATGTCTCGTGTGAACTCATACGAGATGCATCTCGTATGATTTCACACGAGATGTGTCTCGTATGAAATCATACGAGATGCACCCAGTTCATACAAAATCAGGCAATCAATTTGAAATAATCAAACAAAAATTAGACATTGGGAATTTTTGGAATGTAAAATTAGGTTAAAATTATGTTTAAATTTACATAGTTACCTTCTTTACAGGCACGGTGCTAGAAGATGCTCCGGCGGCGATGGCAGTGGCGGTAGAGCGGCGGCAGCGCCGGCAGGGACCTTCGGAATTTTTACTCTCGCCATTGTCGACGTCGTGTGATTGTGCGCATCGTCGTCGTTGTCGTCGTTGTTGTTTGAGAGAGAGAGAAAAGAGGGAAAGAGGGATGAGTGAAATCAAAAATAAAATTAAGTATATATATGGGTATTTTGGTAATTTAATTAGTTCCCTGTATTTAAGTTCCCTGTATATAACTATATCCTTTATAGAAGTGTCAGTCGTAGTATTTAGTAATACTAGTGTTATTGTGTAGAGATGCTAATTGTTAATTTTTATAAGAGTGCATGTATTTCAAGTTATTTCCAATAATGCTACCGCGTATTTTGGAATTAAATTCAATTAACTAAAGTACAATTTATTTGATATATTGGTGGCACAAATATTCTTTGGAGGACTCTTTTAAGTCCTTTCAATACAACAAACTACTCTTCTTCACTTTATGCAGCAAGAGTAAGATTAATAACTAGTCTTAAATGGCTTATATGTCTTGAGATCAAGAACAACACCAGCCACCGAACCAACCGCGGCCGCAACTGAAATCAGGAAGCAAGCCATGCTAAGCATCTGAAACCCGATCCACCGGCTACTCCATTTCCCTATCTTCTTCTGAGAAATGTACATTTCAATCGGAAAATAAACAGTCAATGGCCAAAACCCTAATGCCCCTAAAAGCCCCACAACGTCGTTGAAGAAAGGCAAGAGCATTGCTATGATTGTTGTTAACACCACAAAAGCTGTCCGCCATATTAACCGGAAAAAGTTGAGTTGGTAGACCCCAAAGAATGGGACTGGTAGGTCGTACTCAGCTGTCACGAAATCGCTTTTTGACCATTTTTGAGAGCTCCATTTTTCGACAAATGCAAATAATGGTTGACAGTAGACCTGCAAAATAGTTCATTTTTTATAAGGTAGCTGAGTTCTTATTTGAAAAGTTAAACTTTCTGAAGCAGTTTGCTTCTTAGTCACTCTGAGTCACATTTCAAAAAGTAAAACTTAGTGGCAGAAGCAGTTTGCTTCTTAGGTATTGAGTTCACATTTGAAAAGTCAAACTTAGTGTTAGAAGCAGTTTGCTTCATATTTAACTGAGATATTGTTTGAAAAGTCAAACTTTGTGTCAGGATGAGGTATTTACCTGGTATGCACCAACTAGATGGACAACGATAGCGATATTGGCTATGTCAAGTAGCCAATACGGGTTGTAAAATCCAAACCCGGTCAAAAGATTTCCCGGAGAATCATCCCCAAACGCGGCGTATCCAAAGCATCCACACATCATATAGAACATGGTTGTCATGAAAATACTCAACACCGTCGCCTTTTTCATGGTCTTATGCTCTGCAGGTGGAGATTTCAGCGTATCCTACAAAATTATACATAATAATTATATAAAACACATGCAAATAAACATATCATCTCGTTTAAAATCCTTTTTCGCGTTCCAAATCACCTGAATTTCAATGAGGATGATCGAATAAGAATAAGCAAATGCAATAGCTCCTAGAGCTTGAAAACTCCGCCATAGCTTCTGCGTTGAAGTAACTGTCCCGGCATGAGTTACAGTACCTATGCTTATCCCCGTCATGCTTCCTTTGATTATCCCATTTTCTACGAAATTATATCAAGAAACATTAGAGGACAAAAAAGGCAATAAAATCAATTATCATCAAAATCGCGTATAATTAAGATAAGTTTGTGGTTAATTTGTACCTGCAACTTTGGCAATGCCAAGACCAAGACCAACAAATGAATAAGTGAAGGACATAATAGCTGCAACAATGGAGAGCCACCATACTTGGTCGAAATCCGGGATTTGGGAGAAGAAAATCTCGATGATCCCAAACGTTATCATGTACCCGTTGCTAGACATATGGCACGGATCTTTCCCGTTACTCTTATGAAAACAATTTGATCTCTTTATCGCCCTGTATCATAGTAGAAAAACAATCATTTTTGTGTACCATATACAAGACTATTATTACTTTCTGTAAAAAAATAAAAAAAAATCTGGTGCTAGAAGAGCTCCCGTTAGAAAAATTGACTTACATCATGCTAACTGAAGCTGCAATGGTGTAACCAATCGCGACACCAAATAAATTCAAGTATTGTATTATCCCACATATTTTCACCTTGCTTCCCCCTGCAGTTGAAAAATGTTCTGAATAATTTTTCCTTTTTTTTATTTTTTTTTATTTGGTGACAAATACTTGAGACTTGTACATTGTTTTTTAGATGAGTTGTACCTAAGGTGGACTTGACAGCATCCATGTAGGTGTAGTTCCTTGGTCCAGTGGCAGGGTCACCTGATCTATAACACTGAGATAGCAAGTTTGAAGTGTAGAGAATGACAAAGGCAAAGAGGATCATGACCGTTGGTCCGGCGACCCATCCAAGCTGTCCGATGGCCCATGCTAGTGAGAGCACGCCGGACCCGATCACGGCGGTGATAATATGCGACGATGCAGTCCAGAAATTTCCTGCATCGACCAAAAATTGTGCATCAAACGAACACTATGTAAAATTTTGGATACAAAATATCACAAGTTGGTTAAGAAACTACTTCTATCATTATCTATAGAGACAATTTTACGATACTACAAGTAATGGATAACAAGTACGACACATTATTAAAAATATTGACATGTCAACTGTGACGCTTATTATGAATGAGCTAGTATAAACTGTGACGCTTATTATGATACTTATTATGATTATGAGACAGAGCTAGTATAAAAGTATACTCGGATAAAGTGTTTTGGAGATGAATTAAAGGATATTTGGCAAAAACTTCTTTAGGCCTACTTTTACTTTTAGGAAAGGTATCTTCTAGAATGTCCTTTGGTAGGTGTATGCAAACACCCCACCCTTTCTTTAATGAGTAGTATATATAGTTATTTTTTTTCTAAATATCAGTATAGATATACTCCCTCCGTCCCACCTCACTTGACACTCAAGAGTGAGCACAATAACTAAGAAAAAATAATAAAATAAGGAAAATATATGGTAGAAAATGAAGAGAGGGAATGAGTGGGGTAAATAGTAGTGTTGGTTGAATAAATGAGTGGTGGAAAATGAAGATAAAGAATGAATGGTGGGGTAGAGTGAATATAAAATTATAAAAAATAGACTATTTTGGGAAGTGTCAAGTGAGCTGGGACAGGGGGAGTATATTTTTAGTGAAATTTAATAAAATCTATTTATGTATACAGATGATATAAATTGCACTTGCAATCACAAAATATGTTAAGGATAATTTCTTCTGTATAATACTCCCTCTGTCCCTAAATGAGTGTCCATTTTCAAGAAATCTTTGTCCCTAAATGAGTGTCTTTTTTTAACATAACTTTCTCCCTAAATGTTTTTTTTCGAAAAATTTTTCACCGGTTTCTTTATACGTTCAAAACTAAAGGTTTGGAAAGGAGATTACAAGATTATATATGAATCGTTGTTACCAAATTGTTCAAAAAGTTGAGATTTTCAGTGTCCCTTAAAATGAAATTTGGACACTCATTTAGGGACAGGTAGTACTAAAAGTGTTTAAATGTCAAACTTTCTTAATTCTCCGGAAATAAAATAATCATTTTCAACTTGATATAAGGAGGAAGATAATGAGAATTTATATTTTCGCGTGCGGTGTAATTTTCGAATGCTTACCCGTTCTCTTCAAGCGACCATCGTCGTCGAAGCACTTGGAATAGTTAGATTGAATGTTAATGGCTTCGGTATCGACATGAGCTTTAGGTTGGACTTCAACTTGTAAGTAATGCCTAATATCTTGCCTTTCTTCAAACTAAACAAAGAAAATAAATTGAAAATTAAAACATTAGTTGGAGAATATATGTAGTACAAGTTATTAGGAGTATAAATGTTTAATTTGTTGATATACTTCCTCCGTTCCAAAATAATTTTCTCATTTGTCATTTCTTGTTGTCCTAAAAAATTCTTCACCTATCTACAATTTAGGCTTAAAAAGTGCATTAACAAAATATGGCTAGCAAAGCAAATATTCATATCCTTAAAAAGTTTGAATAGTCAAACGCGAAGATCATTTTGGGGCGGAGGGAGTATTAATTACCTCTCCATGATGGATTCTTGATGGCAAAGTTCGACTCCTTGGCAACATGATTGAACTCTTGAGTAGCTAGTTCTCAATAAGATGTGTGTGTGTGTGAGAGAGAGAGAGAGAGAGAGAGAGAGAGAGGCAATGAGTATTTGAAAATGGAGAATGAACATATATAGGAAAACATATGCATGCAATATGTAGGACACTGGTACGGATAACTTGTACTAATTTCTTTTTAGGTGTTTTATTGGTAAGTCCTATTTTTTAAAAATATTTACTTTGTATTGTTTTTTATTCATTCTACTCCACTTGTCATACTTACACACTTAAATTGTGTATCTCACCCTTAAATCATCATACTCATAACCACTTTCCCGCTAACAATACTTTTAAGCATATACTCTATTCTCTCTTTAATTTTCGTGGTATGTCCAAAATGGTGCAAGCTGTTTTAAGATGAACTGGCTGGATATGTGTTGTGTAACATGCATGACATTCTTTCTTTATTTTTTTCATCTTACTTTATGTTCACCTACTAGGCTAGCTTTATGTCCAAAATGGTTGATGTAAATAACTAATAATTGATCGAAATCAATTATTCTGCAAAGAATAAAAATTCCCAAGAAGAACTTCAACGGAATTCTTGAATAAGAAAATAAAGGAGGTGAAAGAGGGATAAATAATCGCAAAGCAATTCTTGAATTAATAAAAATTAACTTGTCCAAAACAAAAGAAGTAATCTAGTATTTATACTAGAACAATAAGAAAAACCTATTCTAAAAAGGAGTCTAAAAGATAAACCAAAACTAAAAAGGATTTAATTAAAGAAAAACGGAAAGCTTTACGTCGGAATTTTGACGAATCGTCAATTCTATGGTCCGGTCGGGGCATATCTTAGGTGCGGTCGGACCTTGACATAGTCCGGTCGGGTCTTTCTGCATGTCCGGGCGGGTCTTGACCTGATCCGGTCGGGGCCTTCAGGTGGTGCGGGCGGATCTGATCCTGGGCCTGGCATCTGAATTCTTGCACTGCATCATGCTCCCCCACTTTAAAAGGATTCGTCCCCGAATCCACATCAACATAAAGAGGCTCATCCGGATGAAATTTAACCAAATCCGACACGTTAAAAATAGGAGAAATATGCCACCCTTTCCGGTAAGTCCACAACATAAGTATTGTCATTAATCTTCCTCAATATTTTGCACGGACCTATTTTCTTGGAATGTAACTTGTGATACGTACCTTGAGGAACTCTCTCCTTGCGTAAATGCACCATTACTAAGTCGCCCACAGAAAACACATTCAAATGACGCTTCTTGTCGGCCAATAACTTGTACTTGGCATTTGACGCCTCTATATTATCTTTGACCTCTTGTTGAACCGCATCAATCAATTCTGCCATATGTTCAGCGGCAACACAATAACCCGGAATCTTAGGTAACGGAACCAAATCCAGAGTATGCTTAGGAGGCCTTTGATACACAACTTCAAACAGAGACTTTTTCGTTGTTTGATTGATCATGTTGTTAAAAGCAAACTCAGCAGTCGACAAAGCCAAATCCCACTTCTTAGGAAATTTTCCACACAAACAACGAATCATAGAACCCATTGTCCGATTAACCACCTCTGTTTGCCCATCCGACTGTGGGCGAAAAGAACTACTAAAGTTTAACTCAGTATCAAAAAGACGCCAAGCACAAAATCCATAGAAATATCCTCCCAAGGGGACATCACAAAGCGGCAATGTGAGCAGCATCATGGGTTTTTCTACAAGGAATGAAGTGAGCCATCTTTGAAAAACGATCCACTACTACAAACACCGAATCATGGGACCTTTGAGTTTGAGGCAAGCCAAGCACAAAATCCATAGAAATATCCTCCCAAGGACCCTCAGGAACAGTAAGAGGAGTATACAAACCCATGTTTTGTGATGTCCCCTTAAACTCTTGGCAAACCATACACTTCTGAACAACCTTATGTGTATCCCGACGAATTTGAGGCCAATAATACTTCTTCGCAACCAACTCAACTGTCTTGTCTTGACCATAATGTCCAGCTTTATGCACCTCCAAAATAAGACTTTCACGAACCGAACCCTGTGGAATGCATAATCTATCCATATAAAACAAGAACCCATCCTGCAATAAAAATAAGCCCACTGGATGCCCATCTCGGCAAGTATCCCATTCACTAGCAAAATCAGCATCATGCTCATAAAGGTCTTTCAAGCAATCAAAACCCACAACCTCATTACGAATAAGCACCAAGATGTTAGCTCTACGACTCAAAGCATCCGCCACCTTATTATGTTGGCCACTCTTGTGTTGAATAACAAAAGTGAATTGTTGCAAATAAGCAACCCATCTAGCATGCATCCTATTAAAAGGCTTCTTACCATTCATATACTTCAAAGCTTCATGATCAGTATGAAGAATAAACTCGCTATGAAGTAAATATTTCTCCCAATGCTTGATAGCTTGTACCACAACATAAAATTCAAGCTCATAAGTAGTCCACTTCCGCTTTGACTCCTCCAATTTTTGACTCATAAAAGCCATCGGTTTCTTCCCTTGAATCAAAACAGCCCAAATTCCAACCACATAAGCATCCGTCTCTAATTCAAAAGGTTTGGAAAATTTAGGTAATACTAGCAAAGGAGCACTAGTCAATTTCTCCTTAATCAAGGCAAAACTAGTAGTTGCTTCATCACCCCAATCAAACTTCCCTTTCTTCAAGCATTCAGTAATAGGAGCCATAATAGTACTAAAATTACGAATGAAATGATGATAAAAAGTAGCAAGACCATGAAAACTCCGTACCTCACTAACAGTCTTCGGAATAGGCCACTCTCGAATAGCACGAACTTTGTCTTCATCTACTTGAATACCATCTTCAGAAACCACATAACCCATGAATAATAATTTCTTCAACATGAAACAATACTTCTTGAGGTTAACAAACAACTGATTATCTTTCAAGGCTTGCAACACCAAGCGAAGGTGCTCAAGATGCTCCTTATCTGAAGTACTATAGATCAATATATCATCAAAATAAACCACTAAAAATTTACCATAAAAGGGCTTCAAGACTTGATACATCAAATGCATAAAAGTACTAGGAGCATTCGACAACCCAAAAGGCATCACCAACCATTCATACAATCCCTCCTTTGTTTTGAAAGCGGTCTTCCATTCATCCTCAGGCCTAACACGAACTTGATGATAACCACTCTTCAAATCAATTTTAGAAAACACCTTGGACCCACAGAGCATATCCAACATTTCATCTAAACGAGGAATAGGGAAGCGATACTTCACGGTGATTTTGTTAATTTCCCTACTATCCACGCACATATGCCAAGTACCATCCTTCTTAGGAACAAGAAGGGCCGGAACAACACATGGAATCATGCTTTCCCGAACATAACCCTTTCTTAACAAATCCTCCACTTGTGCACGCAAAATATCATGTTCAGCAGGACTCATTCTATAATGTGGAAGATTAGGCAAAGAAGCACCCGGCACCAAATCAATATGATGCTGAATATCCCTCAAAGGAGGTAATCCTGGGGGCAAGTCCTCAGGCATTATATCACGAAATTCATCCAATAGATCATGGAGATATTTAGGAACCAAATCAATTTTACCACCAATACCTTAACTAACCACAGCAAGAACAAAAGGAGCCTCTAAAAGGTCTTTAGCAAAATCATTCGCGGTGCACAAAGAAACAATAGACTTCCCCGTCCCCTTTTTGTAGAAATAACATCTTTTAAAGCAGTAAAACGAAAACGGACCCCATCTTTCTTAAAACGAATATAATTTTCTTTCCCATCATAAATAACACCAAGATCATATTGCCAAGGTCTATCCAACAAAACATGGCATGCATTCATATCAACAATATCACATAATATCTCATCCTTATAACTACCAATAGAAATAGGAATAGAACATTGCTCATGTACCTTGATATTGCCGGCATTACTAATCCACCCTACAGAATAAGGAGTAGGATGTTTGCGTACCTCGAGTTTCAACTTATCGACCAACCCACGTGACACCAAATTTTCACTACTACCACTATCAACAGAAATTGTAGAAGCAAAATTATGTACCTTTCCTTTGGTGCAAAAAATATTGTGCCGTTGAGGATCGCCTTCTTCAATTGGAGTAGTCAACATAAGCTTACGGACCACATAGGACGCATGATCATCACCATCATCATCCTCTTCAAGATTAGGGTCATAACAAACTTCTTCACTCTCTTCTTCATCATCCTCATCAATATACCCATCACGCTCTACCATATGAACCTCCTTATCCTTACCACTAGTACAATTACTAGAGATATGACCCGATTGACTACACTTAACGCATTTATTCCCATGAGGCTTTGCATATGTATTAGAAGTATTAAGAACATTATTATTACGACTAACCGGTTGAGTCCGTGTTGCAATTGGTTGCTTGCCACCATTATTTTTAGAACCCACAGCCAGTGTTTTCTCCGAATCCCCATCATTATGAGAAACCAAATTTTGGTCCTTGGTGCTAGAAGAAGAGGCGCCACCAAACTTTTTAAAAGTTGTAGGGGAATGAAAAGAAGAGGCCAATTGATTCTCCACCTTTTTTGCCATAGTAATAGCCTCAGTCATCACGAACGAAGAAAACAATTCGACTTGATTTTTGATACCAAGACGAAGACCCCCCAATAAACCTTGAAACCTATTACGCTTCTGTCTCGTACAAATCTACTCTTGCAGTAATGGCCATGAAATTATGAGCACATTCCTCCACTGTACGACTGTCCTGTCTACAATTAAGGAGTTTGGTGTAGAGGATTTGCTCGTAATAATCAGGTAAAAACGAGCTCGTAACTCTCTTTCCATCTCCCTTCACGTACGAATTGGTGACTCATTAATACGATATTTTAATCTTAACAATTGTCCCCACCAAGCAGAAGCACCACCTCGTAATTTGTATGCTACATAAGGGATCTTCCGCTCTTCCTCAACTTGCATCAAATCAAAGAACTTCTCGACCTCTGCAAGCCAATCCATAAAATCTTCAACCGATAAATCACCATTAAAAGAGGTAATATCTTCCCGAATCTTAGGGCGTGAGGGTGCTCCCATGACCCCCTCATCATGATTATTACGAATAACCCTACCGTACGGATCAACGCGACGGAGATCTTCCTCACGCTAGCCGTTTCAGTTTCCGGGGTTGACATCACAACCACCGCCAACTGCTAATCGCCCAATCGTTGTCAAAACCTCATCTTGACGTGCTGCTTGTTGTCCCAACGTCGCCAAAAGCTCCTCATGTCGTGTTGCTTGTCGCACGTGTTGAGTTGCTTGTTGCTCCAACAAACGTGTAATAGAAGTTAGAAAGTGTTGTGTGCCCTCGTTGTTTCCTCCATCGTTAGCCATCGTCCAAGGATCGTCCTTTTCTGATACCAACTGATGTAAAGACGCAACGGAATAGTAACTAATAATTGATCGAAATCAATTATTCTGCAGGGAATAAAAATTCCCAAAAAGAACTTCAACGAAATTCTTGAATAAGAAAATAAAGGAGCTGAAAGAGGGATAAATAATTGCAAAGCAATTATTTAAGTAATAAAATTAACTTGTCCAAAACAAAAGAAGTAATCTAGTATTTATACTAGAACAATAAGAAAAACCTATTCTAAAAAGGAGTCTAAAAGATAAACCAAAACTAAAAAGGATTTAATTAAAGAAAAATGGAAACAAAGCTTTACGTCGGAATTTTGACGAATCGTCAATTCATGGTCCGGTCGGGGCATATCTTAGGTGCGGCCGGACCTTGACATAGTCCGGTCGGGTCTTTCTGCATGTCCGGGCGGATATTTACCTGATCCGGTCGGGGCCTTCGGTTGGTTCGGGCGGATCTGATCCTGGGCCTGGCATCTGAATTCTTGCACTGCATCAATGGTCCTTTTGGGGTAGGAATTTTGAGGAATGACTGACTAACAAAAAATTATGATTTTGAATGTCATTATGAAGTTGGAAAGCAGAGCTAAGATTGCATACAACAGACTTTTTTTAGAAGAAACGAAAGGAGGGGATGAACTCTTAACTTTCCAGAAAGACTATTTAGTGTTGATCAATTTTTTATTTTTATTTTTTTACTCCAAAATGGCCCTTTTGGTCGTAAACAATAAATTTACGGCCAAAAACGTGTTGTGGAATTGACCCTCTAACACCCAATCAATATCCCAAGAACAATATAGCACCATAAACAAGCACGAGAAATAAAGCACAAGAAAAGACACAGAAATTGTTAACCCAGTTCGTCAATATGTTTGACTACGTCTGGGGGCACTACCAAGCCAGGATCTTGCACTATAATATGTTTGTATGAAGTTACAATAAGTTTAGGGGCGGAACTATGCTTTAATATGCACCCAAGAATGAAAACCTAACCCTAGATGGACCAAGGAACCCAAAATTTGGCCTAAAATCCGACCCAGTTTTGACCACCCCCGACACTTGGGCGCTTGCCCAGAAACTGCTCCTGGCGGATGAATAGATTGATAAAGTGGGAGGTCGCCCACCATCACCCTGGTCGGCCGCCCAGAGCATCAGATCCTCCGACGAATTTCTTCCTTTTTCCTCCGAAGTCTAGTACCGGTTGGTCCTCTATTCCAACAATCTCCCACCTAGAGATCAACCGCATATATAAGCCCCGTATCCGTTCTTCAACTCATCCTTGGTGTCGTCCTAGTGCTCTCCTCGATCATGGTAGTTCCATCCTCCTCTCTTATTCTCCAAGCCCCATTGAAGCTATACATAGCTTCAATTTATCACGGTTTACCACCTTGGTTAACATGTCAGCCGGGTTCTCTGATCCCAATATCTTCTCCAGCCTTAAGATCTTCCTTTCCAAGAGATGCCTGATGTAATGAAACCTCAGCTCGATGTGCTTCGTCCTATAATGAAACGTCAGATTCCTTGCTAGATGAATTGCACTCTGACTGTCACTGTAGAGAGTATTACCACTTCGCGTCTTCCCAAGTTCACCCAAGAAGTTCTGCAACCATACTATCTCTTTACTTGCCTCTGTCACTGCCCCATATTCTGATTCTGCAGTCGACTGAGCCACGATCTTTTGCAATTTAGAAGCCCAGGAGATAGCCGTACCACCCAATGTGAAAACATAACCCGTAGTACTTCTCTTATCAAGATCACTTGATGCCAAATCCGCATCAACATAACCCGCTAACACGACCTCCTTGTTTGAGAAACATAGAGCCTTACCAGCAGTACCCTTTAAGTAACGAAGGATCCATTTAACCGCTTCCCAATGTTGCTTCCCTGGATTGCCCATGTACCGGCTGACTAATCCCACCGCATGTGCAATATCCGGCCTTGTACACACCATTGCATACATTAGACTCCCCACTGCCGAAGCATATGGAGTCCTTTCCATCTTGTCATGCTCCTCCTTGCCCTTAGGTGAGTCATTCTCGGATAGCTTGAAGTGCATACCCAATGGTGTCCCTGTTGGCTTCGCCTCTTCCATGCGAAATCTTGCCAAGAATTTCTCAATGTATTCTGCTTGTGAAAGAACCAACTTACCCGACTCCCTATCCCGGTCAATCCGCATGCCCAAGATTTTTTTGGCCTCCCCCAAATCCTTCATCTCGAACCGTTCTGACAACTGAGCCTTCAATCTGTTTACCTCTCTACTGCTAGAGCCCGCTATTAGCATGTCATCCACATATAACAGCAAGATTATGTACCCGTTGTCTGTGTTCTTGAAGTAGCAACAATGATCCGCCTCACATCTGATAAAATCAATATCGTGCATGAATCCATCGAACTTCCTGTACCACTGCCTAGGAGCTTGTTTAAGGCCATACAAGCTCTTAGTCAATCTGCAAACCAGTTCCTCGCTACCCTTAGACAAGTAACCCTCTGGTTGTACCATGTAAATTTCTTCCTCCAAATCCCCATGAAGAAAGGCCGTCTTTACATCCATCTGTTCCAGCAGCAAATTATCTGCCACTACTATACCCAGAACTATTCTGATAGTGGTCATCTTCATAACAGGAGTGAATATCTCGGTGTAGTCAATACCGTATTTCTGCTGAAACCCTTTTACAACCAACCTTGCCTTGTAACGTTTACTGCCGTTTGCTTCCTCCTTGATTCTGTAAACCCATTTGTTATGCAATGCCTTCTCCCCCTTGGTAGTTTAATCAACTCCCAAGTTTTGTTGGCCTTCAATGAGTCCATCTCATCATCCATCGCAGCTTTCCTCTTATCACAAAGTGTACTACGAACAACCTCCGCATAACGTTCCGGCTCACCACTATCTGTCAACAACAAATAGTAATTTGAAGGAGTATACCTGTCAGGTGCTCCACGCAATCTGCTAGATCTACGCAGCGGAATATCTGGTTCTGGAGTATGTGGTTCATCTTCAGTGACCCCCTGACCTTGGTCATCATGAACTGTCCTGCTCCCACCTGAGTTTGGAATATCCACCTCAACAAATTCTGGTTCCGAACTAACCCCTTCAGATGCCCCCTTTCTGTCCTTGTACAATACCTGTTCATTGAATACAACATCTCGACTACGAATAACTTATGATTTTGGTCATCCCAAAACTTATACCCGAAGTCATCCCCGCCATAACCAATGAACGTACATTTTACAGATTTAGCATCTAATTTAGTTCTATCAACAGAGTCTGTATGAACATATGAAATGCAGCCAAATATGCGAAGAAAGGACAGATTTACCTGCTTGCCACTCCATGCTTCCTCTGGAATTTCATTCCCCAATGGTACCGATGGTCCTCGATTGATCAAGAAAGCTGTCGTGTCAACTGCATATGCCCAGAATGTCTTCGGAAGCCCACACTTCAACCTCATACTTCTATCCCGCTCGTTCAATGTCATGTTCATCCTCTCTGCAACCCCATTGTGTTGTGGTGTGCCCTTTGGAGTCTTCTCCATGCAAATGCCATCCGCTGCACAATATTCCTTGAACTCCCCGAGCTCATACTCCCCACCATTATCTGATCTCAAGCATTTAAGCTTAAGTCCCGTCTGATTCTCCGCCAAAGCCTTCCACTTCTTAAACACTTTGAATGCCTCATCTTTGTGTTTCAAGAAATAAACCCAGACCTTCCTTGTCGAATCATCAATGAAGGTCATGTAATATGACGCACCACCTAGAGAAGTTACCGGGGCCGGCCCCCACAAATCCGTGTGGACCAAATCCAACTTTGCTTCCCTCAAAGCCCTACCTGTCCTCGAGAAATTACTCCTCGCCTGTTTTCCAAACACACAATCTTCGCAGATCCCCACGTCGACTGTCTTCAAACCCGGTAGTCTTCCCTTTGAGCAAAGTACCTTCATCCCCTTCTCACTCATGTGACCCAATCGACAGTGCCACAAGTCTGTATCACCTTTGGCTGATGCCACCGCGATACTATCCTTGGTGTTATTCGCCAAATACAATGTCCCTTCTTTATTACCCCGAGTGATCTCAGAATCCTCCTTGGTAATAACCCAGTTCCTGCAGCCAAAAGTTACCTTGTAACCTTCTTCATCCAACTGCCCAACTGATAGTAGGTTATTTTTCAAACCCGGAATGTGTCTGACCCCGTGTAGATGTATGACCTTCCTGTCCGATGCTCCTATTCTGACATCCCCCTTCCCCTTGATTTCCAAAGGTTCCCCATCCGCCAGATAGACCTTACCGAAATCACAGGAAGTATAATTTTCCATCTCCTCTGCATGCCCGCATGAGTGGAATGATGCCCCCGAATCCAGCACCCATGATTCTAACGCACTACTAACAATCAGAATCAGTACATCATCACCTTCGACTGTCACATTCATCGATTTATCCCCTCGCATGGGACAATCCTTCTTGTAGTGTCCTAACTCCTTACAATGATAGCATTGTACCGATCCTTTCGCAACCCTTGGTTTATCTCTGATCTCCACGGCCTTGCCCTTACCACCCACTACGTTTTCCCTTGATTCAGTTCTCCCTTTATTGCTAGTACCCGGCCTTCCCCTGCTAGTAGTAGCTAAGGCCGATCCTGAAGTAGACGATGTCCCCAACTTCTTCATACGATTTTCCTCGCCCAACAGAAAGTCTTTAACATCATCATACTTCAATTTGTTCTTACCCGCTGAAGCATTGATCGCTGTCACCGTTCCGCTCCAACATCCTGGTAAAGACGCTAGCAACAAACACGCATGAACCTCATCATCAAACGTAATATCCAACGCAATCAATGAGTGTATAACATCATAAACTCATCGATGTGTTTAGCTAAGGATCCTCCTTCTTGCATCTTGAGACTACCCATCTTGCGTATCAAATCAATCTTGTTTACAGCAGATGGAGTTTCAAATCTCTCAGTAAGATAATCCAATAGCTCCTTTGTGGTTTTTGCCTTATTGGTAGTCTTCGCGATCCACTTTGACAAAGTAGATCTGACCACCCCTAGGGCTTTCCGATCCATGAGATCCCAATCTTCATGTTTTTCTCCTTCCGGCTTGACTCCCTTTAGAGGCTTATAAAGATATTTGTTGTACAAGAGATCCTCTATTTTCATCCTCCAAAACCCGTAGTCAGACCCATCGAATTTCTCCACCGCTTGTTTATCCTTGCCCATTCTTGATTGCTGGAACAAACCCTAATCGCCCTATAACCCGGAACGATAAACCAGAGCTCTAGATACCAATTGTTGTGGAATTGACCCTCCAACACCCAAGCAATATCCAAAGAACAATATAGCACCACAAACAAGCACGAGAAATAAAGCACAAGAAAAGACACAGAAATTGTTAACCCAGTTCGTCAATATGTTTGACTACGTCTGGGGGCACTACCAAGCCAGGATCTTGTACTATAATATGTTTGTATGAAGTTACAATAAGTTTAGGGGCGGGACTATGCTTTAATATGCACCCAAGAATGAAAACCTAACCCTAGATGGACCAAAGAACCCGAAATTTGGCCTAAAATCCGACTCAGTTTCGACCACCCCCGACACTTGGGCGGTCGCCCACTCTGGTCTTGGGCGGTCGCCCAGAAACTGCTCCTGGCGGATGAATAGACTGATAAAGTGGACGGTCGCCAACCATCACCCTGGGCGGCCGCCCAGAGCATCAGATCCTCCGACGAATTTCTTCCTTTTTCCTCCGAAGTCTAGTACCGGTTGGTCCTCTATTCCAACAAAACGCACTAGTCTTATATTGAAAGAAAGCATTACGTGTGATAACAAATGCTAGCACATTTAGTGAGGGCAAATTAGTCAATCTCTATCACATAAGTATAAAATTGAATATAATAAGGGTCACTAATTGGATTTTGTACAAATTTAGGGTAAAAAGGGAAATATAAAAAGAAGTAGATGAAGAAGAAAAATGAGTAATATATTAACAAATGAGCAGAATAATTTAAAAAGAAAAAGATATTAGCCTGTCTTCAAATGGATATTTATTTATGTTCTTGATTAAAAGTAAAAATATATTTATTTTGAGAAAAAGCAGTAGAATAATAAATTAAAATGATTGATTATCATTATACTTTTGTACACTTAATAAATAACATCTCTGTCTCAAAATGATCTTCATGTTTTTTTTCAATATTTTTGTGAAGAAATTTTGAGCAATAATTTTAGGGTGATTTAATGTTCTAATAAAAAATTTAAATCTGTTATTAATACATCATCAACAATACTATCAATAATAAGTTTTTCATTAAAACAATTTATCAATTTAAAATTATTTCTTAATTAAAAAAAAATAATAGTAAAAAAAATATAAATATCAATTTAAGACGGAAGAAATATTAAACACTAATAAAAATAAACATGTGTGGAAGTGTAGTTTCGAGATTTAAAGTGGAGGTCTTCCACCAATTCCAAGTCCCATAGGTTGTTAACATCATGCGATGTAGCTTTAGTGGGAACATTAAATTTAGTGGACATGTTTCATTATGTGATGTTGATCATTAAACAGCCTATTTTATTTTTGTTCTTTCTCCGTTCAAAATAATTGATTTATTTATTTATTTATTTATTTATTTTCGTGATTATGAATGAGCTTTGAGCAAAAATTATAGGTTAATTTAGATATACACACGAAAATCTAAACTTTATAACTACGCCATCAACCATACTATCGATAATAAATTTTAGATTTTCGTTAAGATAATTACACCAACAACAAATTATGAGTAAATATAAAGTCACAAGAAAGTGTCACAAAATTGGTTTACAAAATGATGTATCATGATTTTGTTGGTGCTTTTAATTAGAGTATGTCGGATCCACAATCGGTACACCCAACAAAATATCGTCAAATCGATGCAACCAATAAAAATATCGTCACTTCATTTTGTATCCATCATTCTGTGAACTTCTTTTGTATCTCTAGCATTGCTAAAATTATTACTCAAAGTAAATTCGTAATAACGAAAAAAAAAAGTAAAATTATTTTGTGACGGATGGAGTATGATAAAAGCAGACTTGTCTATGAGCTCTAGCTCAAACTGCTTTATTTTCCTCAACTCTTCACCGAAAAAATGAGGTTCAATGACAGATTGTTTGATTAATCCACAAAAATGTAAGTAACTAAAATGTTTCACAAAATCTTTGGAAAAACACGTTTTTTAACTCTCAGAAAAATGTATTTTAAAAAAAAATGCGGTGGCATTTTTGTAAATATGTGGAACTTCTTTAAAAAAAACGCACGGTGGCATTTTTGTAAATAATCGGAACTTATCTACGGTTCTGGATATCAATGGGACCCGCTTGTCATGCTCACATAAACTAACTCATTATTCTTTACACGACCCTCTCTCTCCTACCCAACTATCTATATTTACAACACATCACTTTTTTAACGTTTTTCTTAATTTTCATGCATAATCTTATTTTTACAATTTAAAATACTCCCTCCGTCCCAAAATGATCTTCTCATTTGCAATTTCTCATTGTCCCAAAAAGTTCTTCACATTTCTACATTTTAGGTTTAAAATTGCATAAACAAAACACGACTAGTGAAGCAAGTGTGCATATCTTTAAAAAGTTTGAACAGTCAAACGTGAAGATCATTTGGGACGGAGGGAGTAGGATGGATGAAGTATATTTAACATTATCCATATCTAATTATGAGTATATAAATGGTGATTGAATATAGTAGAATGATTTTTAATTGCTTAAACAAAACAAGAGAGAGGTTCCTTTTTACTTCTTGCTGAGGGTTTCGTTATGACTTCCGACATTACTTTGAGATCGAAATTAGTCGACGAAAAAATAAAATAAGATAAATTAAGACCAGTAAATCTTTAACTAAAAATAGGTAAATGGTGGAAACTTACAACTTACTAATCATCCTACGGCCTATTAACATTCTAAACCACTGTACTTTGCTTAAGCTGTCGATTAACCCACTCATGTTTTCTTTAGCAGTTTTAACCATCCAACTTCATTTACGTTTTTAATAAACCCAAATGGCCTAACGACATCCAATAATGTTAGAAAAACTTAACAAAACCTAACCTAATCTAACGCTAGTTAACTTGGACATAATTCTCTGAAGATTAAAAAGCACGCCTTCTGCACGTGAGATAGTGGAGATAAATATACGCACCTTTCCCCATCGTTATTAAACCCATAATTTTGATATAAATCATAAATTACAGCAATCTCATTTCAAAAACCCTTAAAGATGCAATAGTAGAACACATACCTTTACGCAATTGCAGAGGATCCATGTTTGATTCTTCTTCAAGCGTCGAATGGACCATCGATTTTCAGGAAGCCCCAAATTCTTTTCTCCGTAGTCTGTGGAATCGTCAATCGTGATTAAGGGTTTGATTCCCCTCCAATTCTTTATATAGGTGTGAGATAAAACGTGTTTATTTATCTCCACTATCTCACGTGCAGAAGGCGTGCTTTTTAATCTTCAGAGAATTATGTCCAAGTTAACTCTCGTTAACTAGCGTTAGATTAGGTTAGGTTTCTCTAACATTATTGGATGTCGTTAGCCCATTTGGGTTTATTAAAACGTAAATGAAGTTGAATGGTTAAAACTGCTAAAAAAAGCATAGGTGGGTTAATCGACAGCTTAATCAAAGTACAGTGGTTTAGAATGTCGATAGGCCTTATCCTACAAATATAAGTAGGTAAGTAGGGATGGCAAACATCACAAACTCGTCTCAAACCCACATTGATCCGCTTTTAATGAGAATGGTTTTTTTAAACCCGTCGAGTTTGGGATTTCATTGAACCCGCCCCGTTTGACACGTCCCACTTAATATATAGTTTTTTGTTTAATATTTTTCTAAGTATTAATAATATTTATGTAATTCTCCTATTTGTATATAATGATTCAATGTACTAGCGGGTAACCCGTGCTCTGCACGGGAAACCAATACTATGTCTTAAAAAATATTTTAACTAATATAGTAATCATCATTTTAACTAATACTATTAATAATAAAAATCAATCTATATGATTACTATTATTATAATAAATATTATAATTAATTAATACTATTGATAGTAATAGTTAATATATATTAATAGAAATGATTAATCTATATAATAATAATTATTAATATAATTATTATAATAAAATAATATTATTAATAGTAATAGTTAATTGATATAGTAAATATTATGATTAATATTAAAAATTAATAATCTAACTTATATAATAACTTATATAATTAACTAATACTAATAATAGTAATAGTTAATTTATGTAGCCTATTATAGTTAACCAATACTATTAATAGTAAAAGTAACTTATAAAGTAACTATTATGGTTAACTAATACTATTAATTGTAATAATTAACTTATACAGTATATAGTAACTATTATAGTTAACTAATACTATTAATAGTAATAGTTAACTAATACTCTCTCCGTCCCGTTTCAAATTGCAAATACTAGGTTGGCACGGTTATTAAGGGAAAAAGTGAAAAATGTGATGTGTTGTGAGTGTTGATAGTTGAGTGGGAGAGAGAAAGTGGGGTAGAAAATAGTTAGTGGATTAATGGATGTGAGTGTGCAAGTGGGTTAAAACTTACCATTTTTGGATTTTGCAATTTTAGTTGGGACACCCTTTTTTGCAAGTTTTGCAATTTGAAATAGGACGGAGGGAGTATAGTAACTATTATAGTTAACTAATACTATTAATAGTAATATTTAACTTGTATTGTAACTAATATTGTTAACTAATACTATTAATAGTAATGGTTAACTTATACTATTAATAGTAATAGTTAACTCATATAATTACTAATATGATTAACTAATAGTATTAGCTACGAATGAGAATATCAAAAGTCATTACATTTTGGGATGATGTTGATGTGGCTTCTCTAAAGTAAAGCTTTTACTAAAACATGTACACATGTCAAACCCACAACTCTACTCACCAACTTTAATATATATATATATATATAGATTTTTTTAATTTTTAAGCAATATTATATGTTTCTTTATGCACTAATAAAAAAATTAAAGAAAGATCGGGGCGTGGTGGGTCCGGATTTTGCCTTATCTCGGACGGAGCGGGTCCAGGTTTTGACACTTTTGAGTAGGGGCGAGTTTGAAAAATGTCAAACCCGTCCCAAACCCGCTCCGTTGCCATCCTTATATATTATATTCCCTCCGTCCCACTTGAATTAGGATTTTTTGGTTGAGCACGGGGATTAAGGATAAAGTGTTAGTGGAGTAGGTGTTGTGAGTATGAAAAATGTAATAGGAGAGAGAAAGTGGGGTAGAGAATAATGAGTGGAAAGTTGTTGTGAGTGTGAATGTGAGTTTCATTAAATAAAATACTTCCATTTGGGGTTGTCGTAATTCGAATGGGACACCCAAAATAAAAATTTGTCCTAATTCGAGTGGGACGGAGAAAATATATAGGTAAGGTTTCTTTTTCATGCAAAACTTTCCGCTATGAGACATGACTCAAAGCAAAATCCAAACCTACCCCTATGCTTTTGAGGAAATATTCTAGTGTCCTACACTAAATCATAACTTTCTCCCTACTTTCCAACCAAAGGTGGGATAGGGGTATTTTGGTAAATTAAAATTGCACTCGTGTAACCACAGTTGCTTTATTTTGAAAATGGAGTCAACTCTGCCTAATTGATTGGACGAGTGTCAAGCTAAGTGCTTGCTGACATTCTTACCACAATCAACGTACTCTAATTCGTGGTTCACACAACCCATTATTCCACTAGCATTTTCATATCTTTTTTAATTTTAATTTTAATTTTAATTTTAATTTTAATTTTAATTTTAATTTTAATTTTAATTTTAATTTTAATTTTAATTTAATTTTAATTTTAATTTTAATTTTAATTTTAATTTTAATTTTAATTTTAATTTGCTCTATCAAGTACTCCCTCCGTCCCGGACTAAGAGTCATACCCCTCATTTGCACGCTTATTAATAAATATTGGAAGTGATGTAAATGTTGTGAATGTAAAAGTAAAGTATGAGAGAGAATGCGTGTGAGAGAATAGTGAATTGATTGGTGTTGTGAGTATAAAAGTAAAATAAGAGAGAGAATGAGTGGGGTGAATAGTAAAGATTATTTGACATTTTAGGAATAGGACTCTTACTCTGGGACGTACCAAAATAAAAAGTAAGACTCTTACTCTGGGACGGATGGAGTATCTATTTGAACCCAAAAGAGGTGGCGCTCTATTAACAATCGGATATCTGTCGGTAAAGGCTTTTACATAAGAGAAGGAAGAGAGGGTTTGGGTTACAAATCCCATTATCCTCATATATTGACGCAGCACGGAAGCGATAAGTTTCGTGAGTAGCGCACTAATCACAAGATCTCATCCAGCGATGAAACCTCAAACACAAAACCTTGCAATCCACCAAAAATAGAGATAAATCTCCAAGAACAAAGTTCAATTGATTAATAAAAGTTGTAACCCTAAAACAATGAAAGAAAAGAGTATTTATACTCCTACCAAATAACTTAACCTAAAATAAAGAATAAATCCGAAAATACCAAAAATAACCAAGCTAATCTGCTAAAAATCGAAAATACGCAAGTATGGGACAAATCCGCCCGACAAGCGGGCGCTCAAGTCGACAGCAACATCAGCCGTCTGAAACTTAATTCCAGGCGGGCGCCTGATTCCTAGCGGGCGGGCGCTCGGTGGCTGCTGCGCTGGGATTCTGCCGTCTTCGCTCCTACATCATATATGTGCCTTTAATCTCGCCTTTTAAATTTCTTCTTCGTGATAAATAAAACAATTAATCGAATATGATAAAAATCCTGAAGTTTTTAAGTATTCTAGGATTTCAGAAATATCTATTTGAACTTAGACGAAAAAAACTTAAGCCACATTTAAATTCGATGATCATCAAAACGGACGATCCTAATAAAATTATTGTGTTTTCTTTTTTAATTTGTCAAAAAGTGGATGCATAAATGATAAAATACTAGTTGTTAGGGAAAATATGTAAGTTTCTTGACGGAAAAGAAAAAATAACTGAAAATGGGGATGTGTTAGTCGAGGCTTGTGTTGGACACAATCTCCGCAAGAAGAAATTGTCACGCACTGGTGCTGACGGATTAACGACAATCTTCTTTAAGATACAACAATTGTAACTGTCGTTAGTTGAAGTAGTTCATCAGATTATGATGAACTTGCTTTTTAAGTTATGAATTTGAGGTAACATGTATTGCAATTTTATGTTTTGGATCTAACCATAATTTTTATTCATTGATCATATCTAGTGCTTTAATTATTCATCTTTTATTCGTGCAATAGTCTGACCATGATATTGTATGTTTATTAATGTCAATTGGATGTAAAAAATTGCATGACCATTGAATTGTTCATACATTAGCCATCACTAGAGATAATCGACCTTGTAGTTTTAGAGATGACCAACTAGATTAACAGATCCAGGATAACCTTTAGTTTAGTCAAAGTCAGCAATGAATAAAACTTAATAATTTAATCAAAACTGACCACAAGTGAGTAGTATAGGTGAACTCCATCCATAGACCTTTCTCATATCTGATATTCGTAATATTTGGTCGCTTTGATTTCATTGTTTTAGTTAAATTTAGAATAAGGGTAATACATATTTTTTTGGTTATTTTTAAACTGCTATTTTCTCCAATAAGTCCTTGTGATTGACAACCCGCTTTGCGCGTACTATACCAGTAGCTCGTGGACTTGCAAGGTTACAATTTGCTCATCATTTATATGATAAATTTAATCAATCTATACTATTATTGTCAAGTTTATCACTGATTCAAAAGCTTGTTCTGATGAATTGAGGCTTGGCTATGTATATTAAGTTTTAATACTTCCCACGTGTGACCCGACCTCGCTAGGAGAGTGAACACGCAGTGTAATTGAGACATTCTTATTTAAGTTCAGACAAACAAATGCTAGTGAAACTATTTGAACCTTGACTTTGCACAACCAAAGCTTTGATTTAATCTAAAAGTTTAAACTGGTGGATAGAGACTTAGTTAGGATAATTTGCATATTGGTGACCTGAGTTTGTCTAAAGTTTGCAATCCTCAACCTAAAAGTTTAATTTTGCAAATTGGTTACTTAAGTTTGTCAGTTTTTTTGCAATGTGGTGAATAAACAAACTAACTTTTCGTTACTTTTTAAAAGACCTAAACCCTTGTGCAACACACATGACTTTTTAGAAGGGCAATTATGTCAATTTTCGGAGGTGTGCAACTCAATCACCACATAGGAAATGTTTAGGTCCGAAAATTGGCAGGATTGCCCTTTTAGAAAGTCATGTGCATTGCACATGTGTTTAGATCTGTCAAAAAATTAACGGAATGTTAATTTATTCACCACATTGCAAAAAATTGACAAACCTAGGTAACCAATTTGCAAAATTAAACTTTTAGGTTGGGGATTGCAAACATTTGACAAACTCAGGTTACCAATCTGCAATTAGCCCACTTAGTTACGTATATAAAGTCTTCACAAGATTTTGAGGGAAACTAGTTCTAAAAAATCTCGTTTTTCAAACTATCCCTAGATGTTCGATAAACTAAAATTATGATTTAACCCATTCAAATATAACTATAACCTTAAAATCATGGACATCTTCTAAGAATCTATTTTGTGTAAATCATTACTCTTATTTCATTAGGAAATTGAACTCTCCTCCCTGACCATCGATCCATAAAAAACTTATAATTTTTTTGGGCTTATTGGAAAAATGGGTCGGCCCAGTAATTAGCTCATAAAATTGGGCTCATAGAAAAATAAACATGGATATATCTTTGCCTTTAGAAAAAAACTTGTTTTCCAATACATTTGTGTTCACCTAGACATGCCCGGTTCACGGTTCGTGGAGGTTCACGGTTCGCTAAAAAATAAAACCGTTTATGAACCGTTAACTCACGGTTCACAATATGGTTCACGGTTCACGGTACGGTTTACCGGTTCATCCAGTTCATTTTTTTCCCTAAAAAAAACACATTTGAAGCAGTTTTTAAACACTTTTTAAAACTTTTGTTTTTTATTTATATTTTTTTTGATACATCATAAATTATTTTATTTTATATAAATATAAACAAAATTTCAAATTATATATTTTTAAGGGAATTAAGGGGTATGAGTGGGACGAAAATACTTTGGAAAAAAAACATGGTATCCTTATAATTGTATTAATATTAAGCAAACTTACATAGAAGGAGACAATTAACCTTACCTTTTATAATTATGGGGGTCGGGGGGGGGGGGCATTTAGGAGTCTTACCTTAAAAATTTCTAAAATATTTTAAATTTATACAATATGAACCGCCGCTCCAAACCGCCTATGAACCGTCAACCGCTGGTTCACACGGTTCAACGGTTCATCCAGTTCACGGTTTTCAACGGTTTTTTAACAATTCATAACCGCCAGTTCAAACGTGAATCGTGGGCATGTCTATGTTCACCTATGGATTGATTTGGGATTACATTTACAATAGGTATATCATATGATTATGACGAAGTCTTGTGTGAGACGGTCTCATACATGAGACGAGTCAAAAAAAGGGTCCCGTCCCACTCATAGAGGGCAAACCATTTACACTCTCAACGCTACTCGTTACTTGTGTGAGACCGTCACACACTTTTTGTTATATCTTATTAGATATGAAATAATAGATTTTCAAGATTCATATTAATGTGATATCATTTATCTCTTAATAATAACTCTCCAAATAATAAAGTATCACAATTATTTTAAAACAAAATAAGATTGAAAATCGTATAGTTTCCTCCACCATCCGAGCAAAGATTTAATAAAGATCATTTGTAAAATAATTATTGTTAAGTTTGCATCACTTATATCTTATGGTTAATGACAATTTAGACCCTAAAATGATATGCCACATTTCCAATCGAACCCTGAAGTTTTTTTTTTTTTTTTTTTCTAGCTCAGACCTTGAAGTGAAAAAAAAAAAAACTCGTCAGTTAAGGTCTTTTTGACGGTTTCAATTAAAAAAAAAAAAGAGTTTACTAGCATGTGCATTGCACGTGACAGACGGATTGGTTCGTTTGAATTTTCAAAATTTTTAAAGGGTTAAAATTACATAAATTTAACATGTGGGAGGGTGAACAATTCTTTTAAGTCACCCTACCATGGCCGGCACCCTGCCCATGAAATCGAAAAAGTAAACCCATCTTTATCTTTAGATTTAGTTCAAACAAAATAAATCCATCTCCAAGTCTTCAAAGAATCTATCTTCTCCGACGAAGTGGATCTGGCCGGGAAGCTTTTGACGATTTCGCAGAGAAGGCTCTCCAGATATGGGACGGAGGAAGCAGAGGCGGACCTATTTGTTGTGTATGGGGGCAAATGGGCAATGGTCCCACTTTGTTTTTTAAAAAAAAATTACTAGTGCATTTTTTTTAAAAAAAATTGTGGGATTGGTGCAATATTTTAGATTTTACCCCCCTTTATTTAAAAAAAATATACTGTATGTACTAGCATCTATTTTTACCTCCTTTAAATGAGTTATGCAATTTTGCCCCCTTATAAAAAAATTTTGGTCCGCCACCGGGAAGAAGTATGACCTAGTCTAGTAATTTCAAAGAATAATACTAGGGGCATAAAAAAATCACAAAACTTCCTCACAAAATCCTAGGTGTAATGATTATATTGGTGTTTTTAATTAGAGTCTGGCGGGTCCGTTATCGATGCAACCAATAAAATATCGCCACCTCATTTTATGAGCAAGATTTTATAACCCTGGCATTGCTTAATTTTAAATATATCTAGCAATTAATAGGGGCATTATACAGTATTTATTTAAACTTTGACGTACACCGCAGCCTTTTAATCAACCACTTCATAGAATTACCATTGGCACCTTATAATATAATCTTAGATTAGTAGACTTGTAACGTAAACACACACACACACACACAACCCCCCACCCCCCCCACCCCACACACACACAACCCAAACACCATATCAAGTAAAACACCTAATACAGTTTCCATTTATTGCGTAGGTAAAAAACACACACAAAATGATTACATATATAAATTGAGGTATACTCTTGTGAGACCGTCTCACAGCTGAGCCAGCCAAGCTGAGCCAAGTCATTTTTTTATTTTTTATTTTTTTTTGCCCTTCAACTTTTTTTTTCTCTGTCATTTTTTGCTAACACTTTTTATAAAGAAATGTAACACTTTTTTCTCATATGTAACACTTTTTTTTCAAAAATTTACCACAATTTTGCTGAAATAGATTAAAGATAACATGAGATTGACAACTAAACTAATGTTACATTTTATAATAAATGAATGTAACCTTTTTTTTTTCTCAATTGTAATACTTTTCTAGGGTTTTACATTCAATTGAAATGCAAAACTGATTATATACATGATTTTTTACTCTTTTTTTTAAAAAAAATGTAACATTTAACCTATAAACTGTTACATTCATCTATATAGCATATTACAATCATATATGCACTGTGTTACAATTATGTATAAACATTATTACATATAAGTAACACGTTCGTTACATTTTAGTTGTAATAAGTATTACTTTTGGCAAACGAAGAAAACATAAAAAAAAAACACTGTTACTTTTTTATATATATGTATTACTTTTATGTATACAAACTGTTACTTTATATGTATACAGTCATTACATTATGTTATAGTAACTATTACTTTTGACAAACCGAAAAAAAAACCAAAAAAAAATATAAAAATTAAAAAAAAAAAACCAAATTTTTTTTTTGGCCTATGAGAGGCTGCCACGTGACAGGGTCGCCCTTGAGTCCTGGAGCCAAAAAAAAAAAAAAAAAAAAAATTGGGCCTATATGAAGTTGCCACGTGGCATGGGTTGCCCCTTGGGTCATGGAGCCGGTTCAATGGCCGGGTCATGGGTTGGGTTTTGGGTCGAAATGACCCGTCTCATGGATGAGACGGGTATGTGTGTTCTCACTTGAGTCTTTGTCATCTAGATTTTCATAAAATTGTGGTCAAAGTTCAATTTAATTGATAAAAAAATTCAAATTATACACATTAAGCTGAAACATAAATAGTGTTTATTTTGAAATAATATTTTTTTTAAAAAAAAACATTTATTTGGAGATAAAAGAGCGTATATAAAACTATTTATCTGCTATGGAAGGAAGGAGTGTGTGACGAGCAAGGATTGACAAACGTGTAGCATGCGCAGTTGAGAAAAATGGTTCTAGCACTTATAATTAGAAATGGAGTGATAGACCTTTGACTTTGATAAAAATTAACATGTCAACTATAACTTATACTCTCTCCGTTTTTTTAGTCTGTTCACTTTTGGTCAACGGGAGTAAACTTTGACCAAACATTTAATGTCTAATCTTCTTAATGAAATTCCAAAAATTGTAATTGATAAATAATCATTTAATTTATCAATAATAATTTTTAAAATTTCATTAAGGTTGGTAGATTGACATTAATTTTTGGGCTAATCTCACTTTACTACCCCAGGGTTTACATGCTGTTTCACTTTGGGGCCTATAGTTTTATTTTTCTCACTTTAGGGCCTGAACTTCCATTTTCGCATCAATCTAGGGCCTAAACAAACATTCCGTTATATTTTGAATAGAAAGTTGGTATATCACATCCTAACACCTATTTTCTCTTGGGCATTTGATATTTTCACAAAAGTAATGGTTAAACCATAGTAGTTTGGCAGTACACCCAAATCAATCACAGGTTCATTAGCTTTGGTTTGATTTGGGAGTTTAGTTGATATTGTTGCTCAAATTATCACGCATTTTAATGCCAAGAGTGATGAATTGACTCATAATTTTCTTTAAGTCACTCTGCTTGTGTTATGATAGTACTCTTTTGATGTTTGGGTAATTCTTAAATTAACTTTTTTTCTTTCAAAATTCTGTGGAAATTAGAATTTTATAATTTTAATACTGCTGTTTTTGTAATCGCTTTCCCAATCTATGTGTGATAACTAATTTATGTTTGATGTTGCTATTTTCTTTCTAAGTTATAGCCATACGCACAGGAAAAGAAATCAAAAAAAAAAAAGAATACTAAAAATGAAAGGAACTTTCACATTGACTCCTAAACAGTTTGTTTGGCTCTATTAAATTGTAGGGGAAATATTTTTTAAAATAAATAAATAAGAAGGAATTACTTTATAAGTTTTTTGTTTGGAACAATATTTCATAAGTCGAGAGTTTGAAAGCTTAAATATACTAATGACTTGAAAAGACCAAAAAAACTCAGAGACAATGGATTTTAGATGACACATGCTAACTTTCCGTTTAAAATCTAACAAAACTCTTGTCAGGGCTCTGAATTGATACAAAAACGATAGTCTAGGCCCTAAAGTGAGAAATATAAAACCATAGGCCCCTAACCGATACAACATGTAAACATTGGGGTAGTAAAACGAGATTAACCCTTAATTTTTAAAATTTCATTAGGATTGGTAAATTGACATTAAATGTTTGGTCAAAGTTTACTCCCGTTGACCTAAAGTGAATAGACTAAAAAGATAGAGGAAGTATAAGATTGCAGCCCAAGCCTTCTTGGCCGAGTGGCATAGAGCTTGGGATCTCTTTCGGGAGGTCTTAGGTTCGAGTGGCATAGAGCTTGGGATTTCCCAAATTTAGTAAGATTTTTTTTGGAATATACTAACAATATATATTAACTTTGCACTTGCTAAACGTATGAGCTGTTAACTTTTGATTTGTGAGTTAATAACAAATTAATCACTCTTTATTTTTTGTATACTCTTATCATAGATGTAAAATATATTCCATCTGTCTTATAATAATTTTCACACTTTTTTTCAACGTTACTACGAATGTACTTTGATCAATAATTTTAGGTTGATTTAATTATACTAAAGAAAATATAAAACTTGTTATTGATATTTGCTATTTCATTTATTGACACATACGAAAGTTATATTTAAATACAAGAAAAATTATTTTAAGTTTTATATTTTAGTCCCGTACAAGATAATTATAATTGTAAGTTTTGCATCGTGCTCGCGTAGGAGACACTAAATTTGAAGCTTTAGTGTAATTTGTGCACCCGCTCAAAAAAAGTTTCCACGTCCGCCACTGGCGGGGCGGGTTCGGTATAAGGGGAGTTCCTTGAGGGGTGGGTACGGTTTTGGTCAAACCCGCCCCTTATCCGCCCCATTGCCATCCCTACCCATATGGGTCAGTTGTGCGGCTGCAAGATTCCATAAGAATTTCTAAACAATGGCAATTGCCTTGAAATGAATGATATATTACAACTTTCAAAAAAATAAAAATTATATATATAAGATTGGATGGCATCTCATGCTGTTTTTCTTCTTCTTCTTGCACCTTTTACCGTTGAAATTATTCTCAACAATTTTGGTGGACAATTGAAGTTCAAAACATGATGAAAAGAGTTGCTCCCTTCTTTCTAAAAACGAATATTCAAAAAATCACTTTTTCTTTTGATAAAGTCTGGTAAACTTAATTTCCTCCGTCTCATTACACCTTACACTATTTTTATTAAAATGGTAAACTTAAATGTAATTTATAACCACGACATTATAAAAAGATGAACTAATAAAAATTTATAAATTGTTATTAATTCATCATAAAAATATTATTATAGATAACAATTTATGGACATTTTTCCAAAAGTCCTTCAGCTAAACATTTATTCTTTATAAGGACTCTACATTGTTTTTACTTTTCTCAGGTCCACCCGTCGCTCTGAGACACGTCTATCAAACACTAACACTGATACCATGCATGGAGTCCAAAAAACCTCTGATAGTTGTCTCATAGTCTAAACAACCTCTGATAGTTGTGTCTCGAATGGCTTTTGAGTAATAAAATTTTAAACTTGTGGACTTTTAATAAAAAAAATCGAAGTCTTATTAAAAATTACATTTTATTTCAGGGGCTTTTGAAAAATTAATCCAACAATTTATAGATTTTTATTAGAATCATCATTTTTTTAATAAAGTGTTAGTGAAAATGTAATTAAGTTGACAATTTTGATCGAAATGGTGCAAGTTGCTATGGGATGGAGGAAGTGTTATTTTACTTTGTTGTGCAAGTCATTTTGTTTACATGAGAAAATTTTTGGGGAAACTAGTTTCTCCATAAGTTATAAGAAGTCTTGTTTTTATAGGGGTTAAGGTTTAGGGTTTAGAATTTAGGGTTTATGGTTTAAAAGCTTCTGGCTATCCAATTCAAAGGTTCTGGCTATCAGTCTCAAAGGTTCTTTTCAGCTTTAAAGGTTCTTTCAAAATGCTCTTTGGCTATCAAAAACACTACAACTGACTATCGAAAACACTAAAACTGACACTAAAAAATACTCTCACTTGCACTAAAAAAACTTTTTTTTTTCACTTGCACAATAAAAAACACTATCCAGCAACCTATATTATTTCTATACAGAACCTCTTAACTTGATACCCATAAGGTTTGTTGGCCATGACTTTGTTCAAATATCATTAAAATCATATCCAGAGGGCTTTATTATTGATGTCCAGAACCTTTTGAGTTTGATATCCAGATTTTTTCTTGGCCAATACTTTTTTTAAAATGTGCCTGAAGCTCATATCCAGGTGACTTTATATTTATATCCAGAACAATTTGATGTTGATATCCAGAATGTTTGTTGGCCATGACTTTGTTCAAAAATCATTAAATCATATCCAGATGGCTTTATTATTGATGTCCAGAACCTTTTAAGGTTGATATCCATAATTTTTCTTGGCCAAGACTTTCTTAAAATATGCTTGAAACTCATATCCAAATGACTTTATATTTATATCCAGAACAATTTAATATTGATATCCAGAATGTTTGTTGGCCATGACCATCTTCAAATGTGCTTCAAAAATTATATCCAGAAGACTTTATATAGATATCCAGAACCGTTTGGGAGGTTCCGATTATTTACAAAAATGTCACCGCGTGTTTTTAAAGATGTTCCGCATATTTACAAAATTGCCACCGCGCTTTTTTAAAAACACGTTTTTTCCTGAGCGTCTTGTAAAACACGTTTTACCCAAGATTTTGGCTAATGTTCAAGGGTTAAAAAGTGGATTTTTTATAATTTATGGAGGAACTAGTTTCCCCCAAAACCAACTTTGTTTACATTATAATACATTTTGAAAAAATGAAATTTACATCTTAAATGTTTGGATATACAAAAATTCACATTATGGACAATTTTTAATACTGGCCAAATGCCTCTCCATGGAAAGTATGTGAATACTTGTTGACACTCATGATTAAGGAGGCCGACATTTTTACTTACCACTCTTTATTTTACTATTTCTTACCATCATTTTCATGTACAAAAGTAAAAAAATGTGACCTAAGATAGGAGTATACATATAAAAGAAAAAATAGAAATTAATACTCCCTCCGTCTCGAAAGAAAGATAGTCTCATTTTGATTTTTTATGGTAACCTTAAATAAACTTTGACCAAACATTAGTGTCAATCTAATTATAACAATGAAATTTTAAAATTTGTTATTGATAAATCACTTAATGATTTGTCGATTACACTTTTTACAATTTCACTAGAATTAGTAGATCAACACCAATGTTTGGTCAAAGTTCATTTATGTTGACCATAAAAAGTCAATATAAGACTATCTTTTTAGGACAGATGGAGTAATAAACAAGGAAAAATGTCCATCTAACATAAACATACGGCATACATCACGAGGTAGTATTATCCCACAATTTTCCAACTCAAACATAGTATACATTAAGTTCTCACGGTATTTAGGTTCTCATTTGAGCACCTATTTATATATGTCTTACTTTAATAAGAACCATTTAAAAGTAAAACTGTGGTAACCAAGCATAATTATTGCATTAGATACAAAATTAAATGTTCAAATTATAAATAAAGTAAATACACTTAGATACAACAGCTACTGATGTATTGATACAGTTTTTTTGGCATTAAACGAGCAAAGAAATATGGACAAAAGTGACACAAGAAGATAATAATGCAAGGGGCTAAGTTGTATAGTGATGTAAAAAAAAAGGAAGGTAGGAGGGAAATCAAAGAAAACAAAAGTAAATGGACCCAAAGGTTTTATTAAAATAATTAATGGCATGAAGTTACATGTATGTTTGTGGGCGTATGAAAAGGAGAGGTGGTTGACCAAAACGGGTTATGTCTTTTTCTTAATCCATCACTTTCATAAAGGAGACCAACACCAACCCCATCTGTATATCTCATCCACACGTCATATACTCCTTCCATCCCATACTAATTACATTTTGTTATCAAATAAAAGTGTACTCAACAGCACTATATTTACATCCTAGAAATAACGACTTGAGTCTACATGTTGACATCCTGAAGTTACATCTTACATCTTGAGTCTACATGTTGACATCCTGAAGTTACATCTTACATCTTGACTCTACATGTTGACATCCTGAAGTTACATCTTACATCTTGAATCTACATGTTGACTCAACATGTTGACATGTTGACTTTACATGTTGACTTTACATCCTGACGTGACATCCTGAGTTGACAACCTGACGACCTGACATCTTGAGTGGCAGTTTTATTGTTCCTACTTTATAGGGTTGTTATTAATTCACACATGGGATAAATGATTAGCACATCTACTCATGGACCAAGTCAAAGACTAAAGATTATCATCTGCAACAAACTCTCCGAGATCTTAGGCATTGATGGATAGTTTACATTATTCTTTTAGTATAAATAGTTAACACATTCTATGTAAACACACTCACTTCTCTCTTGTAACTCTCCCTCTCTACTTTATCTTGTACTCACACTCATACATTAATAAAATCGTTTGGTACAGAGGTAGGTTTCCAAAACCTCCCGAGGTTTTATGCCAGAGAGTAGTTGCTCAAAGGCTTTCCTCGTTACATCCTAGTCCAATATTCTTGAATCTTTTACTTCTTTATTCCATTGTACCCAATTTCTTTTTTCTTCATTTTATTAGTCCAATTGTCAAAAATTGGCCGAAACAATTTGGCGCCGTCCGTGGGAACTTTGGTCTTTTAGATTGTTAATAGATTCGAGATGAACAATCCAACAACCGGGCAGATTACTTCTGGAATTTCAGCTGTAAGTGGGGGCATGTCAGCAATGGGGGCATCTGAAATCCCTTTGGATATCGCCTCCAACTTGACTGCCATGATGCGTGACGTGAGGAATCAGATTCAACTGCAGAATGATATTTCTACCATGCTGATGAATCAAGTCTCCAGGTTGCAGCGTGAGGTGACTACTCTGCAAGGTGGAACATCGGCGGCACAGCAAACCAGCTTCCCTAGCATCTTCCAATCTGTTGCTCCAAATGTGCCCTCTGACCCATTCTCTCCATACCAACCTAGAAGGCTTGCTTTTGGAAGTGATGCTGCAGGATCATCTGGATTTGGTGGATTCACACCAGCTGCCAACCTGACCACCAATAGCACGATCATCCATCCTGAAACTGTTACTCCAACTTCAACAATATTTGTTACGCCAACTACGGTGGCAGCAGGGAGTCTTAACCCTCAGTTTGATTTTAATTATCTTAATAATTGTCAGTTTGCTACTGCTAACAATGATGCAGGTAGCTTGCTTAGCCGTCAAATGCAGGAGTTGAAAGAATTAGTCATGAGTGTACCGGGGATGACTATACCACACAACCAGGCATCTCCAACATGTTACAATGAATCTCGCTTCGCTCCAGCCATAACCAACGTGGTGATACCAAAGAAGTTCAGTCCACCCCACATGAAACAGTATGATGGGACAACTGATCCAGCAGAACATGTTGCATTATATCAGGAGAAGATGGATATAGTCCACATTCCACCCCAGTTCAAGGAAGCATGCTTTTGCAGGGGTTTTGGTTCAACTCTTACAGGGGCAGCTTTGAGATGGCAAATCAACCAGCCTTTGGGTTCTATCGGATCATATGATCAACTTATTAACATGTTCACTAATCAGTTTTCATGTAACAGGGTGTTCGAGAAACTGACAAGTGATCTTTACAGGGTGGTCCAGCAACCTGATGAGCTACTTAAAGACTACCTGAGCAGGTACAATAGGGAGGCGGTGAACATCTCCAACCTGGACACTGTAACTGCAATTGAAGCCTTCAGGATGGGGCTCAAGAAGGACTCTCCTTATTATGATGACTTAGTCATGACACCATGCAAGAGGCTGGATGAAATCAGAACCAGAGCATCTAGATTCATCAGGTTGGAAGAAGATAGGCTCATGCAGGATTACTAATCAATAGGTTGGAAAGGGGGCATGCTGGATGTCAACTATAGATGGTACCAGAATTCCTAGAAGTTAGATTGCAGCGCATCTCAAGCTGTACTTCATGTAAGTTATAGCTTGTCAACTTAATTCAGAAAATCAGGTATGCATTTATATTGCTTTATTTCAATTATGTTGTTTCAATTTGATTTATCTTCATCAAACATCGACTGACTTAAGCATCGGAGGGGTGTTAGCCAAGCTAACACCCAACCCTAACATGTTTCTGCTTTGCGAGGAAACTCAAAGTCCCTATTCAGGTCAAGATGTTTACATGTTGATCCAAGTTTTCCAGATGTTACATGTTGATCAGAGGTGTTACATGCTGATCCAAGTATTCAAAGATGTTCACATGAGTCAAAATTCATGTCCAACAGGAAAAATCAAAGTACAATTCCATCCAAGGTATAAGGTTTTACACCTTTCAAAGGTTTAAAGGTTTTACACCTTCAAAGGTTTAAAGGTTTTACACCTTTCAAAGGTTTAAAGGTTTTACACCTTTCTTATGTGTTTAAGGTTTCTACACCTTCGCCCGTGCGCACGATTTTCATGTTTTAGTTAAGTTGTAGGTGGGCCAATGTGTCATGAACATATTGATTACCTTCTTGCACTTGGCTAAAATTATGAACTCAAGTTGAAATCAATGGTTGTAGCATTTACATGTTACCAAACGAACACAGGGTTTAAAAGATAAACATCTTTTCATAATGATTCCCAACTTGCAACATCAACATGTTACCAACCATTCCTTACATCGCTACTATTCAATTGTTCCAAAATTATTCTAAGTTGTAAACATCAACATGTTACCCTTAGAATCCTAACCGTACGACCAATCTATTATCAAAATACCAAAAAGGATCAAACACACTGATCCTAAAACAAGAAACATTCATAAGTTTTAACTATGCTATCACAAGACATGGTTCAAACAAAATTGCAACCTAACATGTCCAAACAGACATGGTGCAAACAAATAAAAATTGTCTTTAAGACAATCACCAAAATATCATATTCTTCGTCTTTTTCTTTGTTTTTTGCAGGATCAATTGCATCTTGGAGCTTTTATCACATACATCAACTGTTATAGAAATTTCTTGAATTTCTATGTTCACTCAATTCAAAAAATTTGGGGGCAATTGTTTGGGGTGAAAAATCTCACAGCACTATATCTACATCCTGGAAATAACGACTTGAGTCTACATGTTGACATCCTGAAGTTACATCTTACATCTTGAGTCTACATGTTGACATCCTGAAGTTACATCTTACATCTTGACTCTACATGTTGACATCCTGAAGTTACATCTTACATCTTGAATCTACATGTTGACTCAACATGTTGACATGTTGACTTTACATGTTGACTTTACATCCTGACGTGACATCCTGAGTTGACAACCTGACGACCTGACATCTTGAGTGGCAGTTTTATTGTTCCTACTTTATAGGGTTGTTATTAATTCACACATGGGATAAATGATTAGCACATCTACTCATGGACCAAGTCAAAGACTAAAGATTATCATCTGCAACAAACTCTCCGAGATCTTAGGCATTGATGGATAGTTTACATTATTCTTTTAGTATAAATAGTTAACACATTCTATGTAAACACACTCACTTCTCTCTTGTAACTCTCCCTCTCTACTTTATCTTGTACTCACACTCATACATTAATAAAATCGTTTGGTACAGAGGTAGGTTTCCAAAACCTCCCGAGGTTTTATGCCAGAGAGTAGTTGCTCAAAGGCTTTCCTCGTTACATCCTAGTCCAATATTCTTGAATATTTTACTTCTTTATTCCATTGTACCCAATTTCTTTTTTCTTCATTTTATTAGTCAAATTGTCAAAAATTGGCCGAAACTTACTTCGATTAAAAAAATATATTAGAAAAGCAAGTATTGTGAGTTGTAAGGATTTTAAGGCCCAAACACAATTACTTGATTGATAAAGATGAAAGCACAAACTAACAAAATAGCAAGAACGGAACAAAATTGAAAAATAGATGAACACAAGAGATTTTACGTGGTTCACCAACTTGGCTACGTCCACGGGCGACGGAGAATCAATTCACTATAATCAAGAAGAGTACAAGAAGAATCAAGGTGAAAACCTTTCACACAATCTCACAATCTCTCACAATAGTGAATAACCTAGCTTTTCTATCAACCTCTCTCAAGGATCTATACAAAGTCACTAGAATAGGTCTGGAGACTTGTTTATATTTATACACAAGATATAAACCCAACCCTAGAAGAATAGGAGTCCAAAACCCGGCCAAAATCTGTTTCCAATTTGGATTCGGACAAGCAGCCCCGACATCCTGTGCGGCCGCCCAAAACCACTTGAGCGGTCGCCCAAACAAACAGGAACAAATCTGGTACATGTTGAGCCAAACTGGGCGGTCGCCTAACATCATTTGGGCGGTCGCCCACTGCTACAGTCCTCCGTTTTCTTCTTTGTTGCAAGACCAATTCAAATCAAGCCCGAATTGAGAGTCACCCTCAACAATTATGTAGGAGAGTGAAAATAAGTTAGTGAATACTTGTTGTGAGTAGATAGGAGAAAAAACCGTGAATATTTTGAGTAATTAGCGATAAGTATGGGACATCCATTGGGACGGATGTAGTATTTCAATTACGGGCCCAGTCTTTTTTTATGGCCCATGGGCCCTTGCTTATCCACATTCAGCTCACATCAAGATTAAATAATTACAAACTCATGATAATAATATTATACTCCCTCCGTCCCATTTTAAGAGTTAAAAATGGGTGGGTTCAAGAATTAAAGAAAATGTGATGTGTTGTGAGTGTTAATAGTTGGGTAGGAGAGAGAAAGTGGGGTAGAGAATAGTTAGTGGATAATTGTTGTGAGTATGACATGTAGGACCCACTTTTCATTTTAGGATTTTGACTCTTAAAATGGGACACTTTTTTGAAAAATTTTTGACTCTTAAAATGGGACAGAGGGAATACATGAAAGGGCACAAATTAAAAATAAAAGAGTAATTATGAAATGCGTTTTCAGCATTTAAAAAATTGAATTTTTCAAAAATGTGCTTTTATGCATAGTAAATGTCCGTATTGTTACGAACTCCCGACCATATTTACTGACATTAATAAATATTGAAACAAACCCTTTGAATAAGTGTCTCTGATGATCCTGATTATAAATGTCATGATTAATAAAAGTCAGGTATTTACAAAAATGACATTGTGCTTTGTGCATTGATAAACACGTATTTCTTAATTTTATAAGAAAAACGTGTTATTTACTATATCTTCACAAAATCAAAATCAAATTAAAGTAAGTAAATTAATTACAACTTTTTTAGAATGATATAACCATCTAACAACTTTTTTCTCATTACTTTATTAAATTATTACTCTCTCCGTCCCAAAATACATGTAGTTTAAAGGATTGATATTTGTCCAAAAATATTTGTAGTTTTGCTTTTATCTATACATCTTTGACATTGTTTATCAAATATACCCTTATGATGGTAGTTGTCATTGTAAAAGCATTTAATTGTTTTGGTACTTAAAATATTTTAAGGGTAATTTAGTCCATTAGACATGCATTGATTGCTTTTCTTAATTTTAATTTATATGAAAATCCTAGAACTACAAATATTTTGGGTCGGAGGGGGTATTAAATTATTATTATGGCATACGTATCTCCCTACCAAACTCCTTTAACTACATTCATGATTCACCAGCTTTACTTTTGCTATCTTACACCTGATGCGCACATACACACCACTTCTGATAATATTATTAGTTGAAATTATTTTTTATTTTGTTATAACTTGCTTCTAGAAGACTTGTTTTTTTTTTTTTTTTTTTCTTATTTGATCTATTTTTTGCATCATTCACGAGCCGCAATTTATGGTGCTCGTTACTTTTGACTTTGAGTGAATTTTATCTCAAAATGGCATTATCTTTTTCCATTAAAAACTATTTTCTTACTACACATTTTAATCTTATTTATGATGCAGCATGTGTGATAACCACGACAAGAAAAAGAATTTGATATAACGGAGTATATAATCTGCTAGAACTATTTCATTTGTCGATTTCGGGTGTGTCAGATTGATATCTGACTAAAAAAATTTGTAAAAAGTTAGTCTTTTGAGAGATGAAATTTGAGATACCAACAATAATTTTCAGATGAAAAAGATTCTGGACGCAATTCTTGATCACCCTAAATAAGCTATTAGCCTTGTTAAATTGCAGTCTCAGAAAACGTAAAAAATCAAAAAATACGTTCTTATTTAACTTTTTTATTTTAAAATAAAGGTCAAACATTAACTTAGGAAATAAATAGAGTAACAATAAGTTGATTTTGTGTACATTTTAAAACAACAAGAAGGGAATATTAGTTCCAAAGCTGACATAGTGTTACGGGGAATTTTTTTTCAAATAATTATTTTTTAAATCATTATCTACCTAAATGACATTTGAGAAACTTTATATACCAAAATGACCACTTTTTGTGAAATCGGCATTGACATTGCCGACTTTGGGTTGAAGTCGGCACTACCAATGCCGACTTTAGGCTAAGTAAAATTCAACCGGATTAGGGTTAAGAAGAATTAGGGTTAACACGGGGAATATTTTGGGAGTTTGGTTGTCGGCCATTGTCTGGTAAAAACGGCATTGGCATTGCCGATTTCAGGGTGAAGTCGGCACTACCAATGCCGACTTCTGGACCGGTCAAAAATCTTCAAAAAGCGACGCCCCCCTCCCCTTCCCCTTCCCCATTCAAACCCTACCCTTCAAACCATCCCCATCTTCATCCATCTTCATTCAAACCAAGTCCCATCCCTATCTTCATCTCAGTGTATTGCTTAGAAATCACATTTTTTGTCAGAAGATCTTGTCAAAAATTCGAAATCATAAGGTTAGTGCTATCATCTTTGTCTTTTTCGATGAAATTAGAATATGTTAATTTGTTGAGTTTATAATATACATGTTAATTTGCTTATGTGAGTTTGAATTAATTTAAGAAAAAGCAATTTATTAAAAGTTGATGAAAATTCACATTATCGACTGAATTTCGTTAGAAAGTTAACAAAAATGCCCATTTTCTGTTAGAATATTAACTGATAATACATGTTAATTTGCTTATGTGATTTTATATTAATTTAACAATAATCTATTTATTAAAAGTTGATGAACTTCAAATTATCATCCGAATTTCGTTGGAAAGTTAACATAAATGCCTACTTTCCGTTAGAAACTTAACTGAACTGTCCGAAATTTAACAGGTTTTGCGTTATTCTGTTAAATATTTAACAAACAGCCTCTATTTTTATCAAAAATCCCATTTTCTGTCAAAAAGTTAACTAAACTGTCAGAAAAGAGCCCTTTTTTAGTTAAATATTTTCCCCTAAACAAAATAAGTGGAAGTCCACTCATATTTTCCCCTAAACAAATTAATTCAACAGTCAAAATATATATAAAAAAATACAACAAATAACAAGATTTGAATCTGTTACATTAAGAAAATTTCTTGATCTTCAAAAATTTCTATGAAATGTCAAAAATTTAACTGAAATATGCATGGAAATTTAACTGAAATGTCAAAAATTTAACTGAAATTGTAAGAAATGTTAACAAAATAACAGTCAAAAATTGTTAATGTAATACATTAAGAAAGTGTAAATCATATATGCATGGAAATTGTAAGAAATGTTAACAAAATAACAGTCAAAAATTTAACTGAAATGTCAAAAATTTAACTGAAATATCAAAAATTTAACGAGTTTTGCGTTGGATGTTAAATGTTTAAAGGACAACACATCTTTTTTTTTTTGTTTACTGAATTATAGTTTAATAACTCTAGTTTGCATTCACATTATACAAATAAAAACATATAACAAAGATTAAAATGTACCTTAGATGCTTGAATCAAATTCACCAAATACAACTTTTGAGCTTTCAACTTGAAAGGGAGAGAAAAAAAAAATGAAAGATGAGAATCAGATATTAGAGAAGTTTGTGTTTTGAATATGAAACGAGTGAAAACTTCTGAAGCCAGTTGCGGGTGTTTTATGGAGGCCTAAAGTCGGCATCCACAATGCCGACTTCATAAAACCCTAGTCAAAGTCGGCACTCACATTGCCGATTTCTGCCAAATTGCAGACTCCCCGAAATATTCCCACTTTGACCCACTTTAACCCACTTTGACCCTTTAAACCCTAATCCGGATTTTTGCTTAACCTAAAGTCGGCATTGGTAGTGCCGACTTCAACCCAAAGTCGGCAATGCCAATGCCGATTTCACAAAAAGTGGTCATTTTGGTATATAAAGTTTCCCAAATGTCATTTAGGTAGATAATGATTTAAAAAAGAATTATTTGAAAAAAAATTCGTGTTACGGGAGAATTTGATTTTTCAGTGACTTATTCAGCAACTTTAATTTTTTGTATAAAATGCGGCATTTGACATGCTAATTTCTAGAACATTTATTATTCCCTCAATTCCAAATTATGTGTCACTTTTGGCCAAATTACACAAACCAAAGAAAGTAATAAATATCCTTAAAATTTCCCTTATTGCCCTTTATCTTTCCTCTTAAATGTTTTACTGCTCACCCTAATTATGAGTAGCTCCTTAATTGAATGTGGGAGAGAGAACCTGAGAGTAGGTATTTAATGAGAGGGTAATTTTGTCCAAAACTGTGAAATACTCTCTAAAGTGACAGATAATTTTTGGCACAAGATTTCTTTTCAAAAGTGACAGATAATTTGGAACTGAGTGAGTATTTATCATGACTCCCTCCCAAGTATCAGTTAGAAATACTCATCTCAATAAACAAATAACCCTTCCAAAAAAAAAAAAAAAACTCAATAAACTAATAACCAAAAGCATTATTAAAACTAATACTCCATTCGTCTTATTTTGTTTGGCCACATTTAATTTAAGTTTTGTTGTTCATCACAAGTGAATTTTGTCTAATCATTAACATTAATTTGATGGTTTCTAGTGAAATTCTAAAAATTGTGCTTGATAAAGCACTAAATTATTTATTGATAACAATTTTTAGAATTTCATTAAAATGATTAGATTGATATTAATATTTAATTAAAGTTAATTTGTGTTGACCACCAAAAGCCAATTTTGGCCAAACAATATTGAGATGGATATAGTATAAAATTTCTATTTTAGGAAAACGAGACTTATATTTTAGGAAAACTAGACTTATCAATGGGACGCCTAAAATGAAAGTTTGTGCACATTTCTATGGGACAGGAGGAGTATAGTACTCCTCATGTCCCGGAAAGATAATCACAATTTTTTTTTTATTAATTTGAGTAAACTTGAAACAACTATTTAAGAAAAAATATTCATGCCAGTAAATTCTAAGATTGTTATTTTTACACATTAACAATTATATCACAACAATTATTAAACTTTAATTTTATAATTAAATTAAACTGAATTGTTGATCAAATTTCTTTCTTTCTTGGGCTGATGTAGACGTGACCATCCGGTTATAACCGGCGGTTAACGGTTATAACTGCCGGTTAGGAAATCCGTTAAGTTCTAACCGTAACCTAACCGCCTAACCGTGATGTCCGGTTACGGTTTACCGGTTAACCGGTTAATTCGGTTAACCCGTTAATCCGGTTATGTGATTTTTTATTTTTAAAATAAACATTTTTAGCAGTTTTTGTTAGAAAACTAACTGAAAATCGTCAAAAAACTGTCAGAAAATGAAGGAACACACTAATTTTGTTCGAAAAAATAACAGAAATAGTTTAAAAACTAACTGAAATTCTGAAAACTAACTCAAAAATATTAGGAAAATGACGGTTAATAAAGACGGTTGAACTGACGGTTAGCTTCCCGGTTATAACCGGCGGTTAACAGGTTACTAAATGGCCTAACCTTAACCGAACCGTATAACTGACGGTTGACGGTTGAAACGGTTGGCGGTTGGCGGTTGGCCGGTTATGGCCGGTTAAAAACCGGTTAGTAACCGGCGGTTAGCCGGTTACGGTTGAAAAATGGCCATGTCTAGGCTGATGGGAATATAAACGTAATCTATTTTAGAATAATGTCAAAGACACTTGTTGAGTTGCTGAGTAACCATGATTTTTCTGTAGGATTCAATTTTCTCAAAAACTAAAGGAACAAAAATGACATTTTTCAAAAGTAAAGGGCTCAAATGATCCATCCCATGATGCTTGTGTTGGCACTAACTTGATATATTTTCTCACTCTTTCAAAGAAAAAAACTAAAGGAATAAAACTTTTATTCAGTAATTTATATTCATGAACTTTGTATTATCACCAAATCACATTTGTAACGTATCGCAATGCAAATCTATATAAAAAAAAAAATTTAAAAAAAAAAAACTTTGAAATTCTTCCTTTTTTATGTAAGACAAAAACTTATGTGAGAACACTATGACCCGTCTCATGGATAAGACGGGTCATTTTTGACCCATAACCCGGCCCATTGAACCAGCTCCATGACCCAGGGGCGACCCTGCCACGTGGCAGCCTCTCATAGGTCAAAAAAAAAATTGCTTTTTTTTTTTTTTTTTTTTTTTTTAAGTTTTATATTTTTTTTTCGATTTGTCAAAAGTAATAGTTACTATAACTTAATGTAATGAATGTATACATAAAAGTAATACATATATACAGAAAAGTAACAATGTTTTTTTTTCTATGTTTTCTTCGCTTGCCAAAAGTAATACTTATTATAACTAAAATGTAATGAACGTGTTACTTATATGTAATAATGTTTATACATAATTATAACACATATGTATAGAAAAAATAATAATTCAACCATTTACATTTTTAGAGCTAAAAACACTTGATTAGTGTTACATGTAAAAGTATTACATTATCTATAGAAATATGTTATAATTTCTTTTATTAAAGTGTTACATTTACTTGTACAAACAATTACATTCATATATATGAGTTGTTACTTTTCAAATGTTACTTTCTTTCAAAAAATTAAATCAAAATACACAATATTTTACATTTTTGCAAAAGCATTATTACATTTCAGTATAAATGATAATTACATTTAGATATTGTTTGGGTTACATGTAATTATAGTTAGTATTACATTAGAAAAAATGGGTAAAACGAGCTTTTGTTTTTGTAAAACAGGTGTTACGTTTACTTATGAACAATGTTACTTTATATGTATACAGTCATTACATTAAGTTATGATAACTATTACTTTTGGTAAACGTCGGAAAAGCCGAAAAAATAATATAAAAACTCAAAAAAAAACCAAAAAACCAAAAATTATTATTATTTATTTAAATATTTTTTTTTTGTGGGGGGGGGGAGGCTATGGGAGGCTGCCACGTGGCGGGTCATGCCCCATGGGTCCTGGGGCGACCCGTCTCATACATGAGACGGATCATTTTGTTCTCATGGGAGACCACCTCTTTATGTAATTACTTCTGCAATTAAATCAAAATTATTTTAGTTAAATTAATTCTTGATAAATTTGTCATAATCGATCCATAAGACCACTTGATGTTGCCGACATAAAGAGGAACCACACCACAACATATGTTTAGTAGGAGAACCATAAAAGTCGTAGTGAATAAGACCAATATTACACTTTGTGGTGTTCAAATTAATACATTCAACTTGATTTGGAAATTTGTTTACAAGTAAACAAGTTGGACCTAAGGTGTGTGGCACTTTGCATTAATGCACCTTGACAATAAGAGTTGGTTTAGTTCTTGTTGTTGATTCATTCGTTGCTATGAGTCTACACCAAAGTCTTTTCTCTTAGTAATTGATAAGTCTCATACACATGTACCTTTAAATAAAAGGGTTTTTACGGTTTTAAAATTATCGGTTTGAAAGTTAAGAATGTCAGTCACTTTGTTAAAAATGTCATTTTTTGGTTAAAACGGTCAATTCGACATGGTTTTAAGCTACAAGTTAACGGTATGAACTGACGTTCTAACAATTCTAACTCGTAAATTGTGATCTTTCTTGTTTACAAGTTGGTTGTTATGAGGTCTCAATTATTTGTTAGCTAAAACCAGTGGCCGGACCTAGGATTTTTTGTAAAGGGGGGAAAATTGCTTAAGGGGGCAAAAAAAATGTTAGTGTAATTTTTACTTTACATTTAGGAGGGCAAAGTATACTAAATTGCACCAAAACCCCTAATTTTTTTAAAAAATTGCACTTGTAAATTTTTATTTTATTTTTTCAAACGGGAGCTGCGGCCCCCAAATGACACTACTTAAGTCTGCCCCTGGCTAAAACTGTCAACACATTACTTAAAACCCTAATCTTCATATGTGTGATCAAATTACGCCCTAAAAATCTTTGTTTTACGTATGAATTTGAATGTAATTTATTTATTTATTTTTTTCAAAAAAAAAAAAAAAAAAAAAAAGTCTCCTTAATTAACAAGTGGGATAAGAGTTGAGAGGCTGGGAAAAAGAAGCAAGCTTTAGCACACTGCTTTTATTTGCTTACCTATAGCTATGGGGGATAAGACTAAAATTGATAGGGTGATAAGTTAATGGATGGAGCCCACCTTGATGTCTTGTGGTTGGTCCCACCGCCGCAACCAAGCACATGAGCGTTACGTCGTCGGACGGCTGCCAACCACCGCCCAAATTGCCATGAATGGGTAGTGTAACACCTCAAACGTTTCAATAATAAAATAGTCTTTAAATTAAATAATAATTATCCCAAAATCAGGAGAATCTCAACGTCAACATAATTCAAAACCCAACATTTAATATAACGGCTAGTACCATCTAACAACAATTCAAAATAGTGCGGAAGCATAACTATCTTTCAAACTTAACGGCTAGTACATGTCACTAGCTCTAGAAATAACTATAAAATAATTGTCTTAAATACTTCAATAAATCCACGCCGCCTTTCCTTGCGATCTATCCATTCCCTCTACTCTTTACATGGGGAAAATATATAAGAAAGGGGTGAGCGAACAATGCTCAGTAAGTTCATACGGGATCTCTCCGGGTACTAAGAAAAGATGACCGAAAGAACGGAGCCAAACAATACTTTCAATGAAAGGCTAATCATCAATAACTTAACTGTACAATCTCAAAATACAGTTACGAATACTTAAAGCAATTGTGGCACTATCACAAGTTCGTCAATTCCATAGTAACAATACACCTTTTCAGGGTGTTTACACATTTTCAGGGTGTTAAGTGAATAAGAGACCTTACACCTTTTCAGGGTGCTCCCTTATTAAATTAGATCATGATCATTAAGCTACTTCATCAAATAACATATAAGTGTCTAAGTTCTTTTCAATGAAACTAGACAGTTTTCATTTAGTCATTTTCAATCAGACTAATTCCTGCTAAGTCCTTTTCAATCAGACAAAGCTAACTGCAAATGCTTCATTTAGATACAGCAATATTCATTCAAGTGTTCGAAGGTACAAGAACACATAATACAATTCAATCACTTTAGATACCCATTGAACAACACATATCAAGGGTAAGATCATTCCAAAAGACGTTCATAACGTAGGAGTTCAAATACTACCGGCCACTTGGTAGCTACGCTTTAGAAAGAATATGAGGATCCTATTTCAAATGATGAAACTCAAAATATACTAGAAACGTAATCCCTTACTTTGGCTTGCGTACTTCTCTTTGCAAAACCACGCGCACGAATCTACAATCATGCAAAATCATACTCTTAGACAAAAGTAACAACTATTTACTTCCGTCCTAAAATACTTTACTTTCTTTCATTAACCTATGAGTTAATCCCTTTTTAACTCTTCTAGATTTAATGATGTAGCACGAAGAACACTAGATCCGCCCGGACTCCAGAGACAACACGGTCGGACAAAGCAATGCACGACCGTGCGGGGAGCAAAGCACGCCCGTGCGCCAAATGGGTGAAAAGAGGGAGGCAGTCGACAGAAAGTTCACGTCCGTGCTTCTTTTAGGGCACGACCGTGCCCGGCAATACGCCATGATTTTTATTGTTTTGCAGAACTCGTTTTTTTGTTAATTGTTTGGGGTTTTTGGTAAACTATTTTAGGAGTCCTTTTTTTTAATTAGGGTAGTTGTTAGGTTATAAAATACTCTTTCCTTTCTTTGTATTGAACAGGTTTTGATAACTAATTTCATAGTTTGCTTTTTGCAACTTTGTGATGTAGCACGAAGAACACTAGATCCGCCCGGACTCTAGAGACGACCCAGCCGGACAAAGCAATGCACGACCGTGCGGGGAGAAAAGTACGCCCGTGCGTAAAATGGGTGAAAAGAGGGAGGCAATCGATAGAAAGTGCACGACCGTGCTGCTTTTAGGGCACGACCGTGCCCGGCAATATGCCAGGATTTTTATTGTTTTGCCGAACTCGTTTTTTTTTTTTAATTGTTGGGGTTTTTGGTAAACAATTTTAGGAGTCCTTTTTTAAATTAGGGTTTTATTAGTTGTTAGGTTATAAATACTCTTTTCTTTCTTTGTATTGAACACGTTTTGATAATTAATTTCAGAGTTTGCTTTTTATAACTTTGTGATGTAGCACGAAGAACACTAGATCCGCCCGGACTCCAGAGACGACCCGGCCGGACAAGGCAATGCACGACCGTGCGGGGAGCAAAGCACGCCCGTGCGCAAAATAGGTGAAAAGAGGGAGGCAGTCGATAGAAAGTGCACGACCGTGCTTCTTTTAGGGCACGACCATGCCCGGCAATACGCCAGGATTTTTATTATTTTGCAGAACTCGTTTTTTTGTTAATTGTTTGGGGGGTTTTGGTAAACTATTTTAGGAGTCCTTTTTTAAATTAAGGTTTTATTAGTTGTTAGGTTATAAATACTCTTTTCTTTCTTTGTATTGAACACGTTTTGATAATTAATTTCATAGTTTTCTTTTTGCAACTTTGTGTGGGTTCAAACCCTAGAAGCCATTGTTGGCTTGTTTGAAGGTTTATTCCTTCACTTTTGTTCGAGATCTTCCGTCGTGGTTGATCTTGGTTGTATTCCGTTGCATCATTTAACTATCATTCTAGGATTTCTCAATTACTCAATTAATTTTACAAAAGTGCCCCTAGGGTTTTACCCAATTACCCCTAGGGTTTACTATCTTCAATTCCCATCATTATTTTCTACCCCTCAATTACACACACTAGTTACATTATTCGCAGCACACACATAAACCCACGCGCACACACTGCCTACACACACATGCGCACACACACACGCACTCTGCACTCACACACACACACTGGTGCATGCACACACACACACAATACGCACACAAACTGCACACGCACTGCACCGCACACACACACACGACATGCACGCACACAACACACACACACCCATCATCTTCCTTAAAACCCTAGCATGCAAAACCCTAGATTATCATAATTCTCTTTAGGGTTCTAAACCATTAATTCGCATGCTTCAATGAAAAACAAAATGTTAGAGAGTTTGGGGAGTACCTTCGAAGATTAAACCGGACCCTCTTCTCCTCTCTCCGCCTTCTCTCTCTCTCTCTCTCTCTCTCTCTCTCTCTTTTCCCTATGCCGCCTCTCTCTCGCTCTCTTTTTCCTCAGAGATTTTCTTTTCTTCTTTGACAATTAAAGAGGCTAGGGCACTTAGAGGGGTTTATATACTAAAAGGGTTTTCAACTCTCAACCCAAAAAGGATTCCTTCTCCAATTACAATAAAGACTTGTGCTTTTCTACTTTGACCCAATAACTTAAAACTCAATACTTTCATTAATGACTCGGCTCAAATAATAATTAAAAAGTCCAAAAAAAATAAATAAGGGGGAGGGCCGGGTATTACAGGTAGCGCGTGGGATACCGACGTCTCCCTCCCCCATACTTCGTGAAATTTGTTGTCAATACTCTCTTAAGAAATAATGGTAAAATTTTACTCTTATAATAATTTTATTGGTGTTTTTTATTTCAAGTGTCGCAGGTTTACTATCGATGCAACCAATAAAATATACTCAACTCATTTCGTGAACAAAATTTTTATGATTTTCTTTTGTAACCTACCATTGTTCCCGTCTAAAGCAAGAACATTAGTCGAAGTGGATAGCTGAAATGCAGAGCGAGTTGAAACAACTGACAAAATAAACGAGCATAGCAAGACGTTAAAATAATCCCAAATAATTTTCCGAACGCGAATCATCAAGATCAAAAGGGAGAGACCGGTTGAAGGGCATAAGCCCCGGATCTATTCTTCTTGTGAAAATCTCGAGAAAACTTGTTTTACATTCGCTTTAATGTACTATTTTTATCACTTAATGTAAAACATAACTTCTTAATGTAAAATAAGTTTTACACATTTCTTAGTGTAAAACAGGTTTTTAATAAGACTGACTCATTCTTCATGCTCAATTATTTCCCGAGAAAAGTACTTTTTTCGTCCCTGAACTTATCTATTTTTTACTTTTTGGTCACCAAACCATTTTTTTTACTTAAGAATCTTCAAACTACGTTTTTTTTACTTAAGAGTCATTCCGTCTGTATGCCGTCTAGTTGTCCGTTAAACCCGATGATTTGGCATGCTGATGTGGCACTTTTACATATGTGGCGCTGACTAAGCATGTTAAATACTGATTTGAAAGTTTTTGTTAAATAAAGGGGTGAAAGTGTAAATTTGAAAACAAATTATGTCCCACTTCCCCATTTCACCCCTGCATCCACCTTCATCTCCACCACCACAACTATCACAGCTACCTCACCACCACCACCGAAATCACCGCCGCCACCACCGAAATCACCGCCACAAATACCAAAATCAAATTACCATCTAGGGGTGTAAATGGTTCGGTTTGGGGGTATTTACGGACCGAACCACTAGTCATTGGTTTGTGAAAATTCCAAACCGAACCGAACCATGAAAAAATTCAAACCAAACCAAACCGCTATGGTTTGGTTCGGTTTGGTTTAAACCGTGGTTTAATTACGTGGTTCAAACCGCGGTTCAAACCATAGTTTAAACTACGGTTCAAACCACGATTCAAACCGCAACTCATTATTACATTTGTTTTAATTTTTCGTGATCACGGAGGAAGTGTGAAAGATGTGAATCTTAAAGAGGAAAGTCGGATGAAAGAGAGACTAGACGAAGAGAGAGGACGAAAGAAAAAAAAACACTCTATAATATAGATCGTGGAGAGAAATTGGTAATATATGTATCGCAAATCGCAATGAAGATAACAAACGATGAAAATTAATATTAAATAAAATACAAAATGGGAGTTAGGACTAGTCTATGTAATAATCTAATAATAAATGTTTATAAATATACAAAAATATTAAATAAGATGTGAAACTGGGGTTATGATTAGTTTATGTAATGTGGTTTGGTCTGGTGGTTCGGTCTCGCGGTCTCAAACTGCGGTTCGGTTTGGTTTGGTTTGGTCTGAAAGGTCAAACCACAAACCAAACCGAACCATATGGTTTGCCAATATTTGAGACTAAACCGAACCATTGATGTTTGAAAACCAAACCAAACCGCATGGTTTGGTTCGGTTCGGTCTCACAATGCGGTTTGAACCGAACCAGTTACACCCCTATTACCAGCCACATTCTAAAAGCAATACTCAGATATTCAGACCTGGGTTACACCCCAGTTCATTTGATGAATTGAAATTAAAGAACCAATTACCATGAATCATCTTATTTTCAAACCCAAATCAAATTATACAAAACCAAAATCATCTATAAAACTAATTTGACTAAACTAACATATACACGTCTTAATCGAATTTGATGATACTCAAAACAAGCATTAAAAACAACTCAATCTGACTACAAAATCAGATCTGGAAAGAGAGAGAGGGGGGGAAGGGGCGGACTGGGAAACGATGGAAGACGGAGGATCCAGATCTGATTCCAATATAGGGTGCTCTGTTTACGAGCTTGGAGCTTCATGGCAGTCTGATGTGACGAAAATGGATATGGTGAGGTGGTGTTGACGTATTTGTAAAAGAAAAACAAGGGGCGTTGGAGATGGCAGGGGAGTTTGTGCCGGCGGCAGCCATTGCTGACGAGGAAGAGTTGGGTATTACCAGAAATGAAGAAGATTGAGCTTGATCGTCGGATTTAGAAGCTGAAATGGCCGACAGATTACGATTTCCGGCGGCGACGGTAGAGAGGCTCATCCCGGCGGAAAAAGGCTTTAAGGAAACGGAATTTCTGGAATTGGTGAAGAAATTGGGAGATTGAGTAATAGTTTTCAAGGAGGGGAGAGAAGATTTATCGAGGTACGGATTCCAGATCGCGATTGAAGAAATTGGGGCGGTTTTGGTTGCCAGCCGGAGAGGAGGGAAAGGGGAAGAGAATCAGAGATGGAGAGGAATGAGAGGAAAAAGAAGAAGAGAGAGATTGACAGTGAGGAGCGAGAGGGAGAAGATTGATTTCTTCAACTAAGTGACACCGGAGAGGGATTGGGGAAAGGGTCGGCAATACGGCGATCTGGGTAAAATTTTAGGTTTAGGTTTTTGTTTTTATATTAGGAAATTTGCAGATTAGTAGCCTGAGTTTGTTTAAAGTTTTCAATCCCTAACCTAAAAGTACAATTTTGCGAATTGGTTACCTAAGTTTGTCAATTTTTTGCAATGTGGTGAATAAACTAACTTTCCGTTAATTTTTTGACATACCTAAACACATGTGCAACGCACATAACTTTTTAAAAGGGCATTCCTGTCAATTTTTGGAGGTGTTTGCAAATGTACTTATGTTTGAAAATGGACAAGATTGCCCTTTTAAAAAGTCATGTACGTTGCACATGTATTTAGGTCTGCCAAAAAATTAATGGAAAGTTAGTTTAGTCACCACATTGCAAAAAATTGACAAACTTAGGTAACCAATTCGTAAAATTAAACTTTTAGGTTGGGGATTGCAAACTTTCGACAAACTCAGGTTACCAATTTGCAAATTACCCTTTTATATTTGGGGAGTAATCTACCAAATTGACCTGCGTACTATGTCAATAACACCGAATTAACCACCGTACTATCTAAACTACCAAACTAACTTGCGTACTATCCATAAATTTACCAAATCAACCTAAATCACTAACGGGCGTTAATGAATGTCAATGGTCGTTAATAAGTTAACAAAAATTACAATCAAAATTTCTAAATCTATTACTCATAATTTCAAGGACCAAAATGCAAATAAAAAAATACAAATAACCCCCCTATAATTCCGGATTACACCCCACAAACCCAACCCACTAACCCAAATCTTCCCTTCTAGATGTCATAACCCCCCTCCCCCCCCCCCCCCAATTTCAACCACTCCTTCTCTGCGCTCTCCACTGCTCTTCATCGAAGACCTCCACCCTCGCATGCCACCGGCGACCGCCACCCAATCAGGCTGCTTTATCCCTTTTTTTCCAGCATCCTTGTCGTTTACCACTCCTATGTTGGGGGCTTCCTCCCCATCCGTCCGATTTCGTTCCTTCTCCGTCAACGACCGACCAACACATCCCAACTGGTATTTTTTTTTCGTCGGCCAGCTCCCCCAGTTTCCTTCTAGAAATCCCATCTCCAGGCTACAAGACTTTTAAAAATTTCTCCCTTGCATTGATTTACGATTGCCCCTAATTTTGAAATCTGATCAATTCTTTTCTTGAATGTGCAGATCTATGTCACCCCACCCTCGACTGCTCTAGGTCTTTCTTTCTCTTGGCGATCCTGTTGCAGAACATGCAAGAGTTTTTTTAATCGGTTCTTAAATCTGATAAATTCTATGCTTGGGTACTGACATTTCAATTTGTTTCTAATGTTCATATAATCTATTGGGAAATCAGATTCTAAAATCTAACAAATACCTTGTTTTGGTGTGTTCAGTGTGTGGGAGTCATTATGTTGGTGGCAATTGGTTGGGTCATGGGTGGTGGTGATGTTACTTTCAATGATGGTGGAATGGTGTTTGTTTTATGGTTATAATGGTGGGGGTATTATAACCCAGATGTGATTATGGATCTCAATTAAGAGGGTCAAGGTTACATTCTTTAAGGAAATTTAACTTTCACTGTCCAACGAAGCTGATAAGAACCCGGACATATGGATCTTGATTAAGAGAGGGAAAGTTGATGTTTGAATAAAAATTTGATATTCACAGGTGAAATCTTGGAAGGAGATATACAAATTACAAAGTGAAGAATATGATGGAGGGTATATCAGATTGTTAATTAGGGACTACATTGTACTTTAATAAAAATGCTATTTTTTGTATTTAAGAAATGGTGGGTTTGCATATAATTCACTGTATTATAATTGGGCAACAAGTATACATTATGTTATATTTCGGTAATAACAATGAGAAATTTAATTATTAAATATATAAATTTAATTAACAAGAAGGTGGTGGATTCCTTTTTAATGTTTTCAAATGCTTCAGACTTAGGAGGATGGTGGAGCAAGTTATTGGAGTTTACTTTAATTTATAAGGCGTAATTTGAATTTTTTTATTGTAATTTATGTTAACTTATTAACGACCGTTAACATTCTTTAGCGCCCGATAGTGCTTTAGGTTGATTTGGTCGATCTATAAATAGTACGCAGGTTAATTTGGTAGGTTAGATAGTACGATGGTTAATTTGGTGTTATTGACATAGTACGCGGGTCAATTTGGTAGATTACTCTATATTTGGGTATATAATGGAGTATATAATTTTTAGCCCATCCATTTTATGAAAATGATTTTTAATAACTAATGTTTGGTATTATACAAATTTAACCCATTTTACTTACATTTAACCCCCTTATACTTCCACCTAAGCAAATTTTCATATTGTGTGGTGCCAAATAAGCACAAAATGCCACACCAGCATGCCAAATCAGTGTGTTTAACGGTGCAATTGACGGGATACAGACGGAAGAAGTCTTAAGTAAAAAAAAACGTAGTTTGAGGATTCTTAAGTAAAAAAAATGGTTTGGTGATCAAAAAGTAAAAAATAGATAAGTTCAGGGACGAAAAAGGTACTTTTCTCATTATTTCCCTCTCGATTCTTTTTCCAATATTTTCCAGTTAATTTCTCTTTGTTAAGACTTTTAGTTTTATTTTGGGGCAACTACCATTTAGTCCCTCATCCTAATGAAAATTACCACCTAGGACAAGGAATTTGCAATATTACCACATAGTAGGGTCATTAAAAGGACACTCATGCCCTTAATAAATAATAAAAAATTACATAAATGTCACTCCCTCCATCATTTCACTTTCTCTCAAAGAACCATGACCACCTTTGGCCACCCATCCCAACCTTCTCCGGCGACCACCTCTGGCGACCATTTTCCGGTGACCGTTTTCCGGCGACCTCCGCTAATTGTTTTCCGGCGGCCGTTTTCCGAGGACCACCTCCGGTGACTTTAGGCGCCATTTTCCTGTGACCACCTCCGTCGACCTTTATGGTAACTATTTTTCGGCAATCATTTTTCGGTGAACACCTCTTATGCCTACCATTTTCCGGCGATCACCTCCGACAACTTGTTCCAGAACAAGTTTACAGTTATTCCAAGAACAAATTCACATTTTTCAAAAAAAAAAAATAATTCAAGAACAAATTCACAGTTGTTCAAGAACAAGTTCACAGTTGTTCTAGAACAAGTTTACAGTTATTCCAAGAACAAATTCACATTTTTCAAAAAAAAAATATTTTTTTCAAGAACAAATTCACAGTTGTTCCAGAACAAGTTCACAGTTGTTCCAAAACAAGTTTACAGTTATTCCAAGAACAAATTCACATTTTTCAAAAAAAAATACATTTTTTTCAAGAACAAGTTCACAGTTGTGCTAGAACAAGTTTACAGTTATTCCAAGAACAAATTCACATTTTTCAAAAAAAAAATACTATTTTTTTCAAGAACAAGTTCACAGTTGTAAGTTCACAATAGTAAGTTCGCAATTGTAAGATCGCAATTGTAAGTTCGCAATTGTAAGTTCGCAATTGTTCCAATAACAAGTTCGCACTTGTTCCAAAAACAAGTTCGCGCTTGTTCCAAAAACAAGTTCGCAATTGTAAGTTCGCACTTGTTCCAAGAACAAGTTCACACTTGTCAACTAAACTAAGAACACGGTCAACTCCGGCGACCAAAAAACTGTGAACTAATCAATAAGTTCACAGTTGTTCAAGTACATTTATTTCTAATATAACTTCACAGTTATTGCAATAACAATTGAGAAAGTTCAATCATTTAAATTTGTCACTGTCAAGTATCCCACCACTTACAATTTGTTTATTCATTAGTACTTGTAACCAAAATCTCATTTTAATGAACATTTTACAGTTTTTAATCATTTAAATTCACTATACTAGTAGTGTTCATCATACTGCCTTTTTAAAATCCACATCTGTTTTGTGAGCTTAAAGCAAACCTGCACTAAAAGTTCAAGATATAGTATACAATAACAATTCAGCACATAGAAAACAAGAAGAAGCATGAATTTGATTCAGACTAGTCGAAAAGAAATGGAAACATTTGCAAGTAACAATTCAATTCGGACCATGTAATCATAGATAAATTAGAACACATAGTAACAACAAAACACACACAAAAGAAGATAAAGATTAAGGAGTTCATGAGACGGTACCTTAATTAGAGGTAGAGAGAGAATGGACGGCGAAGGCTGGTGCAGCTCGGCTGCTGATTAAGCTCGGGCTATTTCTCTCTCTACCTCCGACCTTCAACAACAAGCTACAGTCCGAGATCCAGATCTGGCGAAGGTTGGAGGTAGAGAGAGAAATAGCCGGATTTTAATGGTCGCCGGAGATTTGCGAAGTCGAACGGTCGCCGAAACTGGTACTGTCGTTTGGAGAGTTCGCCGGAGATATTGAAGAAGGACGGACAAATCTAATGGGATGGTCGGCTGTAGTGGAGCGGAAGGGGAAGGGTGGTCAGTGCAGGGGAGGTCGCCGGAGAATGAGGATGGGGATCGGAGAGGTCACCGAAGGATGGGGATCGGAGGGTCGCCGGATATGGGAGAAGGTTATCGGTGATTTGCGGAGTAGAGAGTTGGCGACGTGTTTGTGAAAGAGGAGGGAGGCAGGGTTTTATTTATAGGTGGGTATTTTCGGGATTTAACAACTCAAAGGGACTAGGTGGATAAAGGAAATATTAGCCTGGACTAGATGGTAGATGGAAATATTGGGTTGGACTAGGTAGTTAGGCTTAGGATGAGGGAAGAGACGGTAGTTTTCTCTTTTATTTTTGAAGCATCTAAGTTGAATATGAATGGATGCACCCACGACTCTTTCTAAATAGATTTATATTAATCCTTTTTCAAACTTTTTCCGTTAGCAGTCTTGTTAAAAGGTTATGGTTGACTTATTTATAAGTCAAGGTCTTAAGTTAAGACACACCGTCAAGATGGCTAGCAAGCCAACAACACCATTTATTTCTTGACCATGTCCTTTTTCTCCATTCATCCACCATTATTGTTCATGAGAATCAATTGAAAAACATAAGGATTGACCTACATAATAAGAGATTATTTGACCTTTTCAAAAAAAAATGTAGATACATTATTTGTTTTCTTGTTTTCATTTTATTGAATATCTCAAAACAAAAACAAAAAATGAAATGTGTATATGTAGTTGAAAATGTCAAATACTCTCTTTAGAGTTCATACTTACTTGGGGTAGCCATCGCAATATAAGCAGGTTTGCAATCTGGGACTGGTGACATATGACTGTATAGCAGTGGATATATCGACCGTTATATGCAACTTCACGTGCATTATTTTTTTCAATCACCCAACCTCACCATCGAGAGAAATGGCCTAAGTGATTACATGTATAACTGCACTCTAGTCCGACTCCGATATAAGAAGCTCCGATGCATAGAAAATGAGCTATATTTATTTTATTTATTAATTTTTTTTAAATGGGTTTTTTATTAAATGAAGGACTTAATCTATTACAAGAGTGTGCACTTCAAAGTGCTAGAAATCGCAGTTGGTGGGGTTCGAACCCCTGCCTCTAATATGAAAGCAAATACCGGATACCATCAGAACTAAAGTCCTTTGGTCAGAAAATGAGCTATAGAATAGAACAAAAGATAGAAATGAAAGGGGAATAAAAGATAAATTCCTCTAAGCAAATAAATAGCAACTAAATATTCTCAACTCACATTTTTTTATTTAAAACTTACTCCCTTTCCTCCAGTTTAAGGATTTTACTTTCTTTCTTTTTTGGTTTGTCTCAGTTTAAGGTTTTTAGTTACTTCATTTCGTAAATGACAAAGTATAAACGGTATTATGGATAACCTTGTCCTCATAAAGTTTATTTAATTACAAAAAAATGCTACTTTCATAACTTACACCTACTTACTTTTTAAATAGTGTTTTGAACAATTATAACTTTAACTCCTTACTTTTATTGACTCATTTTTTTATTATTTTTTTTTATCCATTTTTTAATAAACTTGAAAAGCCAAACTAAAAATCTGAAATCGATGCGGAGGAAGAATAAATTGTTGGGGTGTCAACTCAAATCGCATACCGGCGATTGAATGAAGAATTGCCCAGTATATAAAGGTGTCCACCCACTTCATTAGTATGAAGCTTTTTGAGAGATGACCCAAAAACAAATCCGTGCATGTTATAGCCAATATCATACTTATGTGGTGGCGGTTCAAACATAAATAACACCACTTTCTAATTTCTATGGATTCTGATGTCAAAAGTAGAGTCAAGAGCAACAACTCTCACAGTCATGGATAAGCCCCAACGCTTGAATATGGATGATTGTGAACAAAAGAATTCATGGGTGGGTACAAACTACAAACAAGAATTGGAACAACAACCCAAAAACAAATAAGAAAATTAATAAAAGAAATAGCCAGAAAATGGGTCGCTTTTCAACCTTTACTCATTGTTTATCTTTTTTTCAATTGTGTTAAGTAAAGAAATATTAGAAGCTTCCATAAGATATTTTTCTTTTCTTTTTCCACTTCCCTTTCTCTCACTTTCATTGAAAATTTTGTTTAACAAGGCTTAATATATATGGTACTTTTTCATTCTCAAAATAAATGATTTTTTTCAAATAATTTCTTTATTTAACTATTTAAATTTTTTAAAAATATAAACATTTGTTTTACTAATTATGTTGTGTTTATGCACAATTTAGCAAGAATTTCAAAAAGAAAAAAAAACTTTTTAAATACTAATATAAAAATGAAAAGATTATTTCCGAACGTAAAGAGCATTACCTTAAGATTGCTATCTATTCTATCAAAATCAAGAAGGTAACTATTCTCCTAATCCCGAATATGGAACAGCTGCTCTAACTATATTCTCAGTCCACTACAACAAAGAAATGTGAGAGTGTCTTTCAGTTTTTTCATGTAAAAGTCAATAATTGAGATTAATTATAATTTACTCTCTTTGTCTCGAAAAAATAGTTCTTTTTTTTTTCGTTGTTATTAAAAAAGAACTTTGAGCAAAAATTAAGGCTTATTTTAATGTGAATCTAAAGATTAGTATTAATAGTATTTATAATGGTGTATCAATAACAATTTTTGAACTTTCGTTAGAATAGTTAAAAGTAACTTTAATTATTACTCAAAATTCTTTCGTAGGAACAAAAAAAATGACTATCTTTTTGACACATCGGGAAGGGTGAGTATATAAATTTCATAGAAAACTATTCACTCCGTCTCAGTTTAAGGTTCTTACTTTCCTTCTTGGTCTATCGCAGATTAAGCTTTTTAGTTGCTTTATTCCACAAATGGAAAAATATGAATAGTGCCTTGGATAATCTTGCCCTCAAAAGGTTCATTTAATTACAAAAAAACCATTACTTACCCAACTTACTTTTCACTCATTTGCTTTATGAATAGTGTTTGGACAATTATATCCTCACCTTCCTACTTTTGTTAACCCATTTTTCTTTGTTTTACACTTGATTTCTTAATAAGCGCATAAAATCAAACTAAAAACATTAAACCGAGACGGAAAGAGTATAATATAGGTAAACGCCCACCAACATCACTTGCTATAATTGTGGGGTCCATAGGTCTCTATCTGGATCAAATCCTCAACCTAATTAACCCTAATCTCAATTATTTATCAAAACATGCTTCTAAACCGGTGTAAAACCAACATCTTTTTGACACCACAGGGTGCACAGCACACTCACAATATTATATGGCCTAGAGTCATGTCATAAGTAATTTTTTTTGTTCTTTCAAACAAAGTAAATTAAGAAATTACTGGAATTTTCTTTTGCATAATATATAGTCCAATGTACAATTTGTTTTTTAGTTCATGATTATAACTATAATTATTACTATCTCCGTCTCAAAGAATATGTCAACTCTCTCATTTATACGGGGATTAAAAAATATGGGAAGTGGTGTAAGTGTTGTGAGTATGAAAAATGCTATATGAGAGAGACTGTGAGGTAGTGAACAGTAAGTTGGTTTGTGTTGTGAGTACTATAAAAGTAAAGCAACAGAGAAAATGAGCGGGAGGAATAGAGAATATTTTTTGACATTTTAGAAGTGGATATATGAATCCCACAATTGGAAAAACAATCATTGTTAATATGAGTTACTCAAAAATTAATTAATGTTCATATTGTTTCTTTTGATAATAACATGATTTTTCATTATTTTGAGTATTAAAGACACTTTCTCTCTTTTTTTTCTTTTTCTCTTTCTTTTTTCCTTCTTTGAATGTGATTATTGTTTTTTCTTTCCAGCTATAATGAGTAAATTAGTCACAATCTCATTCATCAGTGGTCGAAGTCACACTTTGCTTAAGGGGGGTCACTCGGCCCTTTATGAAAAAGATATATTTTCATCTTTTAGTGTAAAACATGCTTTTTATAAGACTGACTCGTCAAATAAAAAGTGTTGTACCTGTATGATAGATTACCTAACTTATTAGTTTTATATTACGTATATACAAATTTGGTACGCAATTTGTATGAATGTAAGACCACTCGTAATAATATACTAATATTAACTAAAAAATGGATATGTATAAATAGGAAGAAAATGAGTGAAAGCAACAAAAATCTAGTTAGCAATTTCAATTATTCTAAAAGTGTTTTGGTTGGTTAGGTCATATGGGCCACTATAATAATTGTTAGGTTGGTAGACATCTAGAAGGAGATTGGTACAACGGACACTATCTTTTTGTTATATATTTATTTATTTCATTATGATCTTACTCTATCTTTATACTATATATTATAATAAATCTGTGATAAATACTTTCTGAAATTAAAAAAAATACTACATTAATTTACAAAGACGAACAAAAAGAAACAGGGCATCCGTCTTATAACAAATGATCAATTTTATTTTCGATAAAATAGGTGTTATGAGCCTGAAGGAAAAAAAAAATGTGAAAAATTATTGTGAATATCACAAATTAGTTTCATGAATAAAAAAGTGATATAAAATTTCTATTTTTATTTAATTGAACACTTAAAATAATAAGATATAGTATCATTTGTTTCGAGTGGGACAGAGGGAGAAAGTATTATGTTTTGCTTTTAAATAATTAATTAAGTTGGAGGAGATAGGTTACCTACCTCTCCTTTTTCTCTCATCCTCTCACAGCTTATCCAATTCTCTATTTCCTTTTCTCCGAGCCGGAACCGCTCCACCCAAATTAGCTTCACCCCTCCACCCAAAGGTTCTGATCAAGGCTACATAGGCGAGCTCATCATTTGTGCGGCTGAAATGATTTCAATTTTTTGTGGGTCCTATCGAGCTCGGACACATCTCATCCGTCGAAAAAATAAAATGAGGTGACTCTAATCGGAAGCATTGGGTAAACCGGGATGAAGCTAACCGCTCGGTGGAACGGTTCGAAATCCTCCCTTTCTCATTGCCATTCTTACACCAAGATTTTTTATTTTTTCTTTCAAGGAAGAAGACAAAATTCAAGAAATAAAGAATCTAAATTCAGGAAAAGTTAGAGGGAGGGGGAGGGAAAGTAATGAACAGAAAACTAACTAATTGAAAGACCCTAAAATTCTTTGGTGTCACATGAATCAACATGCATACACCAAAAAGTTCATCAAAAGTCGGCACTAAAAGATAAAGATTGAGATGACCAAATGAAGATGAAAATTGTTAGATAATTTTTTTTAACTGACTCGTTAAATACGCAGTAGTGTATTTTTTTTATAGGTAACTTGAATAAATTTATTTTATTCTATATTAACCGCTCCGTAAGTCAATTTTCTTTAATTAGCCATGAGAATGAAATGAAATGAAATGATAAAAATAATAATTCAAAGGTTTAAGAGAAGCCATGTTCATAGCACATGTGTTAAGGACGTGCATGTTTATTTATTTTCATGTAACAACATGTAAATATATGGTAAAGAAACAATGGGATAACTTGTAGAAATGGCATCTAACATGTATGTTTATTTATTTTTATGTAACAACATGTAAAAGGAAGAAATTAGGTAGGCACATGACAAAACACACATAAACACACAAACAGTTTGATGCTGATATAGAATAATACTAGCAGAATATAAAAAAGTCACAAAAACTTACTAATAAAATCATAAGTGTAAAGATGTTATTGGTGTTTTTAATTAAAGTGTGGCGAGTCCATTATCAATTTAAATAATAAAATATCGTTACCTTATTTTGTAAGCAAAATTTTGTAACTTTATTTTGTACCCTTAACATTGCTCTGCTAATATAAATCCTCTGCTACTTTATCTCAATCAGCAGCAACATTCTGTAACAACCCATAACAAGAGTACAAAACTCTTTTCAAGATCTGGTAACCATATGACATATGCATAACCTTCTTTTCAATAAAAACAAATTTCAATTTAAATTTTTCAAAATTTTTCCATATTTACCATTTTGGATAGAAGAACTTTACATATCACAATTTGGGGGGAAAAAACAATACTCTTTCCGTCTCATTTGAAAGTTCAAAATATTGATAAAAATTGTCTATTTAAATGCATTTGACCGCACAATGGGTTTGTCTCTGTTGCAGAGGGAAGCCCCAGGTTCGAATGTATAGGAATTTGTAAACGATGAAAATTACCTCGAAATTTCATAGGAATTTGTAAACGATGCCAATTGCCTTGAAATAATGATATGTTACAAATTAAAAAAAAAATGCATTTGACCAAGAAAGAAAATTTGATAATCTTAATGGAAATGTAAAAGTTGTTATTGATTCACCATTAAGAATAACTAGTCTAACACCAGTGCGTTAAACGCACTGACATTTTTTTATATATACATAAGAGAAAGCAAATTTATATAGTCACTATAACTGTCTCATTTTGTTTGCATAACGACTAAAAAAATGCTTCTTCTTGAAAAAAATTATCTTATAGCCTTTTAAAAAAATAAAATAATAAAGAAACCATTTGTTTATTGTTTTAGCTATAAATAAATAATTTATCACCAAAACAAATTTCAACCAAATTTTTATATAAATTAATTATCTTAGTTTTTGAAACTATGTTCCCATGATTTTTATTTACCATTTTTTTTAATGATAAATGGTTTGTTCCCCTATGAGCGGAGCGGTGCAAGCCCGCTTCCTCTCTCATCAAGACCCGTCACATGTGTGAGACTATCTCACGCAAGACTTCCTATTTTTTTTATTTTTTTTTGTGAAAATTCACCTAAATAGCACTCATTGAAACTTAAGCTTATAGTATTACTCTTAAAAAGATGGTCACTAAAATTTCAGGTTTTATATACTACCTCCGTCCCGCCGGAAACTTCAAAAAAAAATTATGGCACAAGAATTAAGGGAAAAAGTGAAAAAGGTGATGTGTTGTGAGTGTTGATAGTTGAGTAGGAGAGAGAAAGTGGGGTAGAGAATAGTTAGTGGGTTAGTGGATGTGAGTATGAGAAGTGGGACCCACTAATTAAAAAGTATTAAAAACTTTCCATTTATGGATTTTGCAATTTTTATGGGACGCCCAAAATGGTAAGTTTTGCAATTTCCGACGGGACGGATGGTATATACAGAAAATCAGCCAAACTTTCCCAAAATATATCATTTACTCTTTCCTCCGACTTATTGTTATTTGACAAAAAAAAAGTTGTAGTATTCAGATTTCATCTAATTATTATTTTAAAATAGTGTAGTATTAATTATAATTATGTTATTTCAATGAACAAAACTATAATTATATTAAAGGAGAGAAGAGTGGGTGAGATGAGATCGATAAAATTTTTGGAGTTGGAGGAATGAGAAGAGGCAATATTGGATTCATTGGATTCATTAACTAGAGATTGTCTCCCAATTTTAAATTTCCGAATAGTTAAAGTTACTTTTTGAAAAACAAAAAAAAAAGTGAGGATAGATTATCATAAACTGACTCTACATTCTGTGTACAATGATATTGGTAAATTTTGAGATAGCTCTAATTTTGAAATATATTTTTTGATAAATTATCTCCAAAATTCTAGTTAATTATATTGATTAAGGGTTAATCTCGTTTTACTACCCCCAATGTTTACATGTTGTATCGGTCAGGGGCCTATGGTTTTATATTTCTCACTTTAGGGCTTAGACTATCGTTTTTGTATCAATTCAGAGCCCTGGCAAGAGTTTTGTTAGATTTTAAACGGAAAGTTAACATGTGTCATCTAAAATCCATTTTCTCTTGGGTTTTTTGGTCTTTTCAAGTCATTAGTATATTTAAGCTTTCAAACTCTTGACTTATGAAATATTGTTCCAAACAAAAAACTTATGAAGTAATTCATTCTTATTTATTTATTTTAAAAGATATTTCCCCTACAATTTAATAGACCCAAACAAACTGTTTAGGAGTCAATGTGAAAGTTCTTTTAATTTTGAGTATTCTTTGTTTTTTTTTTTTTTTTTATTTCTTTTCCTGCGTATGGCTATAACTTAGAAAGAAAATAGCAACATCAAACATAAACTGGTTATCGCACATAAATTGGGAAAACGATTACAAAAAACAGCAGTATTAATTTTTTTTCCTTGAGATAATTATTAAAATTATAAAATTCTAATTTCCCCAAAATTTTGAAAGAAAAAAAGTTAATTTAAGAACCACCCAAACACCAAAAGAGTACTATCAGAACACAAGCAGAGTGACTTAAAGAAAACTATGAGTCAATTCATCACTCTTGGCATTAAAATGCTTGATAATTTGAGCAACAATATCACCTAAACTCCCAAATCAAACCAAAGCTAATGAACCTGTGATTGATTTGGGTGTACTGCCAAACTACTATGGTTTAACCATTATTTTTGTGAAAATATCAAATGCCCAAGAGAAAATAGGTGTTAGGATGTGATTTACCAACTTTCTATTCGAAATATAACGGAATGTTTGTTTAGGCCCTAGATTGATGCGAAAATGGAAGTTCAGGCCCTAAAGTGAAAAAATAAAACTACAGGCCCCAAAGTGAAACAGCATGTAAACCCTGGGGTAGTAAATTGAGATTAGCCCATTGATTAATCAGATTGGACTTTCATCCTTAAAAAATTCAAATTTTCATTTGTGTTGAAATTTGGAAAACATTTATTTAATTTTAGTAATGACTTACTTTTAGTTTTAATAAGAGAGCACAGTAGGTAAATGAAAAACAAATTTGAATTCAAATACCACAATTTATCTCTTTGCATAACATCTTGCATATTTGAATAAACCAATCCTCACTCCTTATCATGAGACATCAATACTGTCGCTATATGGTAATTACATGTAAATTACGTATAATTCTACAATGACCAAGAAACAACCTAATCAAGGTTTCTAAATATAGAGGGGTGAGTTTGAGTGGGAAACTTATTTAGAAAGGAGCTCCAATGACTTCAGCCATTATTTATATATAGATATCAATAACATTTTTTAGATTTTTATTAGGATTATTAAATTTTCACATATTCATTGTCAAAAGTAAATATTAAATTGATAATTTTATATAATACGTATATTTTATAATTTCAAGTGAGACCGGAGGAGTATCTAAATTCAATTTTGTTCAACTTAGTGTTGGATGGTGCAACATTCATCAATGGATTTTAGATCTCTCTTTACAAAAATGCCATCATATTTATAATATTTTTTTGAGTTGGTCTCCGGTAAAACGTGTTTTTTCTAATGGTTAGGAAAAACGTGTTTTTCAAAACCTACAGAAGTCTTTATATTGATATCCAGAAGGCTTTAACACCCCAAAAATTCTAGTTCCATAAATTATCAAAATGTTACAATCTTCCCTCATTGAAAAGAATTCGTCCGCAAATTCAGCCTAATCTAGCTCTCGATTTTCCTATACGAATACCCCAAGATCCTATCCCCGAGCTAGCTCACAAGCGTTAAGGTCAGGGTACCGCTCTCATACTAACTGAAACACCCCGAAAATTCTAGTTCCATTAATTATAAAAATGTTACAATAATTCTCCGTCGCCCGTGGACGTAGCCAAGTTGGTGAACCACGTAAAATCTCTTGTGTTCATCTATTTTTCAATTTTGTTTCGTTCTTGCTATTTTGTTATTTTGTGCTTTCATCTTTATCAATCTAGCAATTCTGTTAGGGCCTAAAATCCTTACAATTGGTATCTAGAGCTTCTGGTTTGTGGATCTTGTATTTGCTTATTGGTAACGATGTCAGGGAAGTACGAAATTGAGAAATTCGACCGCAAGGTCAATTTTGGTTTATGGCAAGTGAAGATGCGAGCAATCTTGGTGGGTAAAAATTGTGTCAAGGCTTTGCTTGGGAAGGCGAGGAAGCTGGCAAGCTTGACGGATGAACAATTTGATGATATGGATGAGAAAGCATTATCTCTCTTACACTTGAGTCTCAAAGATGAGGTATTGAGGGAGGTTGTGAGTGAGAAGACTGCGGCAGCGCTTTGGCTTAGGCTTGAGCAATTGTACATGACTAAGAGTATTAGTAACATGTTGCTACTATTGAAGAAACACGAGGAGTGTAAACTCAAAACAGGTGAGTCTTTGGAGAAACATCTTGATGAGTTTGATGGCTTGGTCATGGACTTGAAGAATGTCGATGTCGTGATTGATGATGAGCAATTGGCGGTAAAATTGCTTTGTTCTCTACCTCCGGAATACATGCACTTTAGAGAGACAGTGTTGTATGGCAAGGATGAGATCTCTTTGGAAGAGATCAAGAACGCTCTACTACAACGGGAAGTCATTGAGACGCACTTGACCTCAACAAGTGCTGAATCTCAAGGTGATGGGTTAGTAGCTAGAAACGGAAGAAAGTCAAGGAAGGGTCAATCTAGTTCAAGTGGATGGTTGAAGAATGTGATATGTTATGGTTGCAAGGAGAAGGGACACATTAGAAGGTTTTGTCCAAACCAAGGGGATACAACCGTGAAGACAAAGGGTGAAGCTGGAGTAGTGTTTGAAAACACTAGTGATGACAGTGACTGTGATGCACTTACTGCTTGTGATTCGGGTACCGAAATTCGTGATAGTTGGATTTTGGATTCGGGTTGTTCTTATCATATGTCCCAACCGGGCATGGTTTTGTTCATATAAGGCTGCTGGTGGAGTAATTTTGTTGGGGAATAATACTGCATGCAAGGTTGTTTGTATTGGGGCTATTAAGGTTAAGATGTTCGATGGAGTAGTGCGGAAATTGCAGAATGTCAGGTATGTTCCTGAATTGAAGAAGAACCTGATTTCTCTAGGCACCTTGGATAGCCTTGGGTATAGTCTATCCATTGCGAATGGTGAGCTATCGGCTATTAAAGGTGACTTGGTGGCATTGAAGGGAAAGAAGGTGGGGACATTGTACAAGCTTCTTGGGTCTACGGTTGTTGGTGATGTGTCTATTGCAACGGGGTCAACGATTGAGGCGGAGGTTACTCAATCATGGGACATGACATTGGGTCACATTGGCTTGAATGGAATGACAGAAAATGCTTGGTATTTGTTGTCACAAGCATTGTTAGGTACAGAATTTTATGTGGAGGTGATTACGATGACTGCTCACTTGGCTAATCGTACTCTAATTTCTGGCATTGGGATGATGGCTCTGTTGGAGATGTGGTCAGGCTCTCTAGGAGAATACTGAAGATTGTATATTTGTGGGTGTCCCGTATATGCTTGTGTGAACAAAAAATTGGTGCCAAGGGTCAAAGGATGTTCCTTTGTGGGTGATACTACTGGGGTGAAAGGATTCCGGTCATGGGATCCGGTGGCATCTAAGTTTCTGACATGTAGAGATGTTACTCTACTTCTCCGTGAGAAAAGTTGTCCTGCAGGACGGATACACAAATAGGTGGAGTTATTCGGAGATGGTAAAGAATTGGTGGAGGTTGACTTAGATGTTAATGATGTGTCTGATAAAGCGACTCCAATTTATGCTCCAGTTCAAGAGGAGGAGACCAACAAGCAGGTGGATACTACCATTGTTTTTTGTAGAGTTTGATATGGTTTGGAGGAGATGGTGGCTTATGCATTGTCCGCTGCGAAAACAGTAAGTATGCATAAATTAATTTCTTTCAATGAAAATATATCGTGTGATAAATCTGCTGTGTGGTCGGTCGTTGTTAAAGAAGAGATGGTATCTCTAATTGAAAGTCAGACATGGGAACTTGTTAGATCACCACCAAAGAAGGTGTTAGCCAGTCACAAGTGGATCTACAAGTTCAAAGATGGTACTCCAAGGTTTGGGGTAGACTACAATGATATTATTTCACCAATTGCTAAACACTTATCTATTCACAACTTGTTGAGCATTGAGGCGATGCGAGATCTAGTGCTTGAGGTGGAGATCTACATACGCTGGCCTGAAGGGTTTGTTGTCGAGGGTAAGGATCATGTTTGCCTGTTAGAGAGGTCCTTGTATGATTTGGAGCAGTCAACTCGACATTGTTATAAAAGGTTCGACACTTTTATTGTTACCCATGGTTATGCTAGGAGTGGATATGATTGTCGTGTTTACTTGATGGTTTGTAGTGATGGCACATTGAGTTATCTTGTTTATGTCGATGGCATTCTTGTGGCTACAATAGATATCAATGATGCTTACCAGGTGAAATAGTTATCTTCTTTAGATAGTCCCAAGTCTAAAGATGATTTGTCACGGGTTCCGTATTCAAATGCTTGTGTGTGCATTGTGTATGGCAAGAACAGTGATGGTTATGTTGGGAATGGTGATTCAGATTTGGGCGGTAATCTTGTTGACAGAAAATCTACATTGGTGTATGTATTTTATCTTGTTGGTTCCGCGGTTATTTGGAAATCTGGATTACTGGATGTCACAGAGTTGTCTACTACCGAGACTGATTTTATGGCTATAACAAAGGTTGTTGATGCTGCACAAAACGTGTTGGATCAGCCATCCGTCTAGTGGTTCGGATAATTCCAGCAAAGAATATCTTCGTGTCCGGAATCTGCACACAATGAACAAACGTAAACTAGCCGGGGCTTCACCGGCGAAGGCCCTCCGGCGTGAGAGTAAGAATTCGGGTGATCTGTGAATAGAGAAATCAATGGACTAATTAAGGCCAAAGAGTCTGTTACCCGTTCCTGTTGTAGAGGACCTGTTTTTATAGGCGTGGGTGTATGAGTTCTGACTTGTTAGGAAAGCCAGGAAGCCCGTGGTGATGTAGGACTCATATTCCTTGGAGATAAACTCCCGATAAGGATGGATCAAGCCCTGTTATCTGATAGGAGTGTTATCCTTATTTAGATAAGGACTCTCAATCATAGAGTTGTAGTATAACCCTATAAGTGGATTCCCGATAGAAGGCGGCATATGGTGTAAGTTGTCCCGTCATCTGTCTCGGCTTTGTCACGGAAGCCGGTTAGGGATTAAACTGCTCGGACTCGGCCTAGGCAAGACTGCCTGCTCGGCCTTACTGACGTCGACCTATAAATATGGGCTTCTTATACTCGGCCTAGGCGAGGTCTGCCTGTCTGGCCTAAGTGACGTCGGTATATGAGAAGATGGGCCTTATTGCACGGGCTTTATGGTGTGTGAGCCCAGAGTTTATGGGTTCCATTTAACCAAGCCGGTTTATGTCGTTCAGTTGTCATGTTGACAAAGTTGATTGCTAAGTTCAAGAAGTTCTTGGACTTAGTTGGTGTTACTAGTCATTGATGCCCTTAGGGGCGGGGCGCCGGAGGGAGATAGAGATGTTCTCTTGGTGTACTAGCTTTTCCGGGATTGATCGTCAAGGTGGAGAATTGTTGGGTGACTCTCAATTGTTTTTGGGCAAGAAAACGCAGACAGGGTTTTGGGCAGTCGCCCACTTGGGTTCTGGGCGGTCGCCCACAATGCTGTTCCAAAAGTCCAACATTCTGATAATGTGGGCAGTCGCCCACTTGGGTTCTGGGCGGTCGCCCACAATGACGGGCTGAGCAGAGACGGTTGTTTTTAGGGTAAATAATAAAACCCTTGTATGAGTCTTTTTGTGCCTGTCATATCCTTGAGTCAGAGAGAGAAAAAGCTAGGGTTTCATTATATTACGAGATTGTGAGATTGTGTGAAAGGTTTTCACATTTTTTCTCCTTGTACTCTTGATTGTTATAGCGAATTGATTCTCCGTCGCCCGTGGACGTAGCCAAGTTGGTGAACCACGTAAAATCTCTTGTGTTCATCTATTTTTCAATTTTGTTTCGTTTTTGCTATTTTGTGCTTTCATCTTTATCAATCTAGCAATTGTGTTAGGGCCTAAAATCCTTGCACACTCATTTAGGGACATTTAGGGACAAAGGGAGTAATTGTTATAAAAACTTAATTTTCATAATTTTACAAACAATGGGGAAATTAATTAGAAATATGTTCTTTCAAAACTAATACAACTCTCTTTACCTCTTCTCTTCCCCAAATTAATATAATTTATATTAATACATAATTCATTAAACAAAAAAATATTTTTCAAAGAAAAAAAAAAATCATTTCATCTCCAAGCTTCTGTAGTCCAAAACCCCACTTTTCAAACCTAAGAAATCATAACCAGTGCTGCTACTGCTTGTACCAATGGTACAACTACAATTGCACTCCTTGCTATTTTGAATTCCCAAGCTGCATGCAAAACAGAGGATGGGGGACCCACCACTGTTCCTCCTCCCTCTCCCTCCCGTCTTCAATGGCTGATCAGGTTGGTTGTTGTTGTTGTGTGGTGGACTGATTCTCAGTTCTAAATTCAAATCAGGACATCTTTCTCTAACTGGGTTTGCAAGAATCATTGTTTTTTTCTCATCTTTGCACAAATTAAACAACAAACCATGATGATGATTATTATCATGATCATGATGATCGTCGCCATGGCTGCTAGTTGTGCTGCTGCTGCTCATCTTTTCTTCTTCTTTCACATGGAAGATTGGTGTGTTTGTTATTGTGCTGTTGGCGAATGATATGGTGGTGGTGACATCTTGAGATGATGGTTGATGCTGTTGTTCTTGTTGTTGTTGATGGTGGTGGTTTTGATCGTTCATCGGCCGGTGAGTCGCCGGATCAATTCCTCGATTCAATAGCTTCCTTCTTATGTGTGTGTTCCAGTAATTTTTAATCTCGTTATCAGTTCGTCCGGGCAATCTCCCAGCAATTAAAGACCATCTGAAAACAGTTAATTCAAAAACCCCCGTCAGGTGTTTGATAAAATGTCTGAATAAAAACTCCCAAAAGTAACCCAGAAAAACTCCTTAAAGTATTTTGAATTTTAGTCATAACCCATTAGCAGTTACAATTTGAAGATGATTTTGTGTGGGAGAAGAGACTTACTTGTTACCAAGAACGCTATGGAGTTTGATGATGAGCTCATCTTCTTCTTCAGTGAAGTTGCCACGCTTAAGGTCAGGCCTCAGGTAATTAATCCACCGGAGCCGGCAACTCTTGCCGCAGCGCAGAAGTCCGGCAGATTTAGGTAAAGACCTCCAGCAACCTTCTCCATGTGCTCTAATGTAAGAAATAAGACGATCATCTTCTTCCTTAGTCCAAGCACCTTTATTTGTGTGTGCTTTTCACAACAAGGAGACCTACCCATTTTCTTGAAATTTCAACAACAACAACAAGAAAAAATAACACACACAATTGACTACCAAATATAGATAAAAATCCTCTCTTTTTTTGTGGGTTTTCTTGAATATTTTTAGGGGATGTTAAGGGTAGGATGTTGTTGTTGTTCTGATGGCAAAGGCCGGCTGTTTTGAGGACTTGAGGATGGGTTTTATAAGCTTTTGACTAAATAAAATAAAGGGGAGGAGGAGGAGGGGGAGAGAGAAAAAGGAGGGGGGGGGGGGGGTGACCTCTAATTTGCTTCTAGATGTGAGTTGGTGAGACAGGTTAGAGGGGAGTGGCTGGTGGGCTTTGGTATGATGAGATTAGGGGGATCATTATTATAAGCAAGTGAATATATATTGATATAAAAATTGTGAGTTGGGTGTGAAGGGGGTGGGGAAAGGATAGTAAAGATGGAGGTTAACTTCAGGTAGGTGTAAAGTAAGGTGTATAATTAAAGTAGGGTCTGTATGAAAGACAAGAGATGTGATTTTCTCTTCCCTTTTGTTTTTGTGAAAGTTGGAAGGAACAACATTTATTGCAGGTAAACTAGTAAAGTGATTTGCTTGGTATAATTTATGAAGGTAATGTTAAGTCAGTGTTATAAAATTTGGCTTACAAAACGATGTTTCATGATTTTAATTGGTGTATTTAATTAGAGTGTGCCGAGTCCACAGTCGATGCAACCAATAAAATATCATCACTTCATTTTGTATTAAAAAGATAATTACTGTTTGTGGCGGGCACATGTTAGTGAAAGTGAATTGTTGTGTGTGGTTCAGTAATTAAGATGTTAGGACTTTGAAGTCGTAGGTTTGAGTTCTTATCAAATTTGTAGAGTGTCTTTGTGCAACCACTTGTGAAATGCTCTGAATTCGTCACTGATTGCTATGCTTTACACATGCAATCGTATTGATGTGCGCCTCTCCCAAATATGATAGTTTTAGTGTGCTCTCAACTTATTCACTCTTTTTAGTATGATGCATCATATATGTGCACTGATAATCGGTAAAATAGTTTGTTCAGGATATGTATTCTGATTTTAAGGTGATAGTTGCAATAGTCTAATCCTATATGTTTATCATCTATTTTTTTTTTCTTATTGACGATGTCCACACCTAAAGGCGAGAAGAGGGATCGAACCCTATGTCACCGACTGTAGGCTTGGTTTTACCACTAAACCACTCATTTGGGGACATATTTCTCATCTACTTGTCTATCATCTATCAGTCTGATATATTCACAATAATCAAAGTATAGCTAAAAACATAGATTAATTAGTTAGCTATTTGTTCTTGAAATCCTCCCAACCTAATAGACAAATATGAAATTACATTTAGTGCCATGTATATTTTATTATCGAATTGGTGGAACTAACATCCCATATTTTGAGTCTTTGGTGAACTCTTTTTTGTCCTCCTTTTGTCCTCTTTCTTTCCTTTTTATCCTTTGTGACTAGGAACCTATCTCAATTACCTGCCCTTTGGTTCTTTTGTTACTTTCTATGTCCGTAGCTAAATCGTATTTCTAAATGAGTGTTCATTTTTAAAAAATATAAGTTTAGAGTTGCGGGAACATGTCGAGATAAGGTCTAATCTTGCATTATACCATTGTTCAATGATGATTAAAGTTGATTATATCTTAAGCCCACATTCTATAAAAGGAGATGAATATAAGGATTGTACAAACTTTTGTATTGCAAAGAAGAGTGAAGATAATAGGGTAAGGTAATGATGAAAAAATGTTGTTAGTTTGCTAAGTTTAGTTGTGTGGGGGGAATATTGAAAAACAAGTGAGTAAGTGGGTTTGGCTACTCTTGTGCATGTAGGAATAGGGATATTTTTTGGTGATCCATCAAATATGCACATCATTAGAGAGAGGAGTGTGTGGGGTAGTGTGTGTTTTGAGTGTAAGTGTGTTTCTAGAAGAGTAGGAAAGTTGGGTTCAAGGAAGGTAGAAAGAAAGATTGTAGAGATGAAAAAGGTGAAATTGTAAATATTTGAGTGTGGTTGTGATTGTATGTAGGCTTTGGTTTACCTTCCATTTCTCCTATTGTTTCAAAAAAAAAAAAACTTTTGGTGCAAGTTTAGGCACAAAGTTTGGGTTAGGGATGGGGAGGTTGGTTTACCTTTTAATTGTTATACCCCATTTTTTTAAATATACTCCCTCCGTCCCCGCACAAGTAGGACTAAAGGAGTGGGCACAATAATTAAGAGAAAATAGTGAATGTGTGGTAGAAAATTAAGAGAGAGAATGAGTGGGGTAAATAGTAGTGTTGGTTGAATAAAATGAGTGGTGGAAAATGAAGAGAGATAATAAGTGGGGTTAAATGGTGGGACCTCTTCTCTTCTCTTCTCTTCTCTTCTCTTCTCTCCCTCTCTCAATTCGCACATCATTTGTTATCCACCTACACATAACCCCTTCCTCTTGAAAACAACTTGTACCCATGAATCATGATCTTTTTCCTCTTCTCACCTACATGGTAAGATCCATATGAATTGCAGCGTCGAATTTGTTGCTCTACTTCAGTTCAATTACATCACACTATTTGTGAGATGAAAGATCAAAGTAAATAGGGTGTTCAGTAAATTTTACAAATATTCAATTAATCTTGACTACTCACTTCGTGAGCTCGTTTGCGTGACCACATATCATAACATACATTTCACTAGAGATGATTCTTGAGCTAGATGAATATAAACAAGTGTGTGTGAGAGAGAGAGAGAGAAAGAGATGTCCACTTGTGTAATTCATGTGTGGATGTTACCTACCTATTCACCTTTTGGGACTCTCATGCCACAAATTGATATTGAAGTTGAAATGTGGCACGGTTCATGAAATTATTCCACACCATATAAACTTTCAAACTTATCTCTATTTTCTCATAGCACTACTCTTGTACCCTTATATGGAAGTCCTATACTTGACCCTAACTCCTAACATAAATCTTCCGTTAATTTCTTTCATTTCATTGTAAGATCTTGTATAGTGAGAAAGGTGCTTTGGTTACAAAATGAATATCTATTTTTATTTTGACACCACATGTATATATTCAATCAGGGTCGCTTCTAATAATTTAGGGGCAAATGACCTTTAAGCCCCAAATTGATACTACTGAAATTTAGTGGGGAGTGAAGTTACTTAATTACTTCATCCTTCTCAATACGAATGTCCATATATTATTTCAAAATTAACAGTAAATTTTAAATATTTTAAATGTTTATTTTGAAACAGAAAAAAAAATAAAACTTAAAAAATATGGGGGCCTTCAAAATCGGGGGCCCTGTGCGGTAGCTCGCTTTGAACACCCTCATCACATGCCATGTATTCAATCAACGGTTGTTTTGTTAGAGAACAAATTAGTACTCCCTCATCAATATCAATTTTTAGATTCTCATTAAGACAACTAAAAGTAGCCTAAATGATTGCTCGATGTTCATTCATAGTAATGATAAAACAAGGGACTATCTTTTCGGAACAGAACGAGTATAAGATAACGTGTATATCAAAAAAAATTGGAATATAAAACTTGTATTAAATTTAGATCAATAATTCAAATTAATTAATTCAAAGCTATCCATATACTGTTCAAAAATAAGAAAAATAAATTTAGAAATAGAAAAAATAATTGTAAAATATAATTGGTGAGGAAGAAGATAATATGTCTAACTCCATGCATTTAATGTTTGTGTCCAATACTTCTCTCACTCTTTGTCATGTATCAATCGGTTAGGTAGCCATTAGAGCAGTGGTTGGTATTCTACTGTCTCTATCCCCAAACCAAAACACAAAGTCATGTAACCGATAAATGGAGGGAAAAAAGAGAAAAATGTTATAAAACTGGAGAATTAAGAGCAAAATTTTAATAGAGAATATTTTATTTAAGACTATTATAGAGAGTATACAAGAGAGAAAGATAGAAGTTAAGAACTTCTGAGGTGTATTGAAATGAAAACTAGAGCCTACTATTTATAGGAGGAAATTGGCTTCTTCTGTAAGCTTCTCTAAAGATATTTACAAAGTTTCCCTAATAAGCTTCACTAAAGATATTTACAAAGCTTCTCTAGTAAGCTTCGCTGAAGATATTTACAAAGCTTCCCTAGTAAGCTTCGCGAAAGATTATCTTGTAAACTTCCGGTTCAAAGGACATCCACACAATAATATATCATAACACTCCCCCTTGGATGTCCGCTGCTAAGATATCACGTGTTGCCTCATTAAAAACCTTCTGAGCAAAAACCCTGTGGGAAAAATAATCTCGAAGGAAAAGAGTACAACGCAAAATCTTTTCAATCAACACTCATTGCCTCGTTAAAACCTTGGCGGGTAACAAAACCCAGTGGGAAAAATAACCCCGCACGAAAGAAAAAGAGTACAATGTAATCTTAGTATCTTCTGGATACTCCCCCTGAATAAAACATTACTCAATATCTCTTAGTCGCCTCATTCCAATATCATGCACTAATTTCTCAAATCTTGGAGTTGGTAATGACTTCGTAAGCAAGTCCGCAAGATTGTCAGTTGAACAAACTTGTTGAATATCAATTTCACCATTTTTCTGAAGATCATGAGTGAAGAAAAACTTTGGTGATATGTGCTTTGTTCTGTCTCCTTTGATATATCCACCCTTGAGTTGAGTTATACATGCTGTATTGTCTTCAAATAGTGTTGTTGAACTTTTCGCATCCAAAGCCAATCCACACGTCCCCGTATGTGTTTAATCATTGATCTTAGCCAAACACATTCACGGCTTGCTTCGTGGATTGCTATAATTTCAGCATGATTTGATGAAGTGGCGACTAACGTCTGTTTCGTGGAACGCCATGATATAGCTGTAGATCCAGTTGTAAATAAATAACCTGTCTGAGTTCGAGCCTTATGGGGATCAGATAAATAACCTGCATCTGCATAGCCAATAAGCTGTGATCCACAATTATATGAATAAAATAAGCCCATCTCAGTAGTTCCTCGGAGATAACGAAATATGTGCTTTATTCCATTCCAATGTCTTCGGGTTGGATTAGAACTATATCTTGCTAATAAATTTACCGAGAAGGCAATATCAGGTCTTGTATTATTAGCGAGGTACATTAATGCACCAATTGCACTAAGATATGGTACTCTGGACCAAGGACTTTTTCATTATTTTCTCGAGGCCGAAACACGTTCTTTTTCACATCAAGTGATCGAACAACCATTGGGGTACTCAATGGATGTGCTTTGTCCATATAGAAACGTTTCAGGACTTTTTCTGTATAAGTTGATTGATGGACAAGTATACCTTGTTTAAGGTACTCGATTTGTAGGCCAAGACAAAACTTTGTCTTTCCCAGATCTTTCATCTCAAATTCTTTCTTCAAGTAATTAACAGCTATTGAAAGTTCTTCTGGACTTCCAAATAATATTGAGATCATCAACATAAACAGCAATTATTACAAATCCTGAAGACTTTCTAATGAAAATACATGGACAAATAGGATCATTCGTGTATCCTTCCTTTGCCAAGTATTCACTAAGACGGTTATACCACATCCGTCCTGATTGTTTTAAACCATACAAAGATCTTTGTAATTTAATAGAACAAACTTCCCGGGAGTTTGAATTACATGCATCAGACATCTTGAATCCTTCTGGGATTCTCATATAAATATCATTGTCAAGTCTGCCATACAAATATGCAGTGACAACATCCATTAAACGCATATCAAGCTTTTCATGTATTGCCAGACTAATGAGATAGCGAAATGTAATTGCATCCACCACAGGAGAATATGTCTCCTCATAATCAATTCCAGGTCTTTGCGAAAATCCTTGTGCAACAAGACGTGCTTTATATCTTATTACTTTGCCTTCTTCATTTCGTTTTCGCACAAAGACCCATTTGTACCCTACTGGTTTTACACCTTCAGGTGTATGGACTACAGGCCCGAAAACCTCACGCTTCTCAAGTGAGTTTAATTTGCTTGAATTGCGTCTTTCCATTTTGGCCAATCATTTCTGTATCGACACTCGTCGATACACCTTGGTTCATGATCCTCGTTATTTTCCATAACATTAAGCGCTATATTATATGCAAAAATATTGTCGACAATTGTTTCCTCTCGGTTCCATCCTTTTCCAGTATTGACATAACTGATCGAGATCTCATCATTCTCAATGATTTCAGGTACCTGAACTTCTTCTAGAAGTATTTGATCAGATTTGTCATGTATCTCTTCAGGAGATTCGTTTACCTCGACGGGGTTTTTCTCACAATTTGCTCATTTTTTCTTTCGAGGATTTTTGTCTTTGGAACCGATAGGCCTTCCACGCTTCAGGCGTGGTTTAGATTCATGAACGGATTGTCCAATTGGGACATCAATCCGTATTGGAGCATTTACAGCTGGAACATGTGACTTTGTCACTCTTTTTAGGCCAGTAAATGCGTCTGGCAATTGATTCGCTATTTCTTGCAAGTGGGTTATTTTTCGAACTTCTAGTTCACATTGCTTTTTACGAGGATCAAGATGATATTGCAACGTATTCCACTTGATTTCCTTTTCCAGCTTATTATTTTCTCCCCCCTAATGTTGGGAATATTTTTTCATCAAAATGACAGTCGGCAAAACGTGCCGTAAATAGATCTCCTGTTAATGGTTCAAGATATCTTATAATTGAAGGAGAATCATACCCAACATATATCCCCAATCTTCGTTGGGGTCCCATCTTGGTGCGTTGTGGTGGAGCAATTGGAACATATACCGCACACCCAAAAATTCTTAGATGGGAAATATTTGGCTCCTGACCATAAGCCAATTGTAATGGGGAGAACTTATGATAACTCGATGGCATGATGCGTATAAGTGTTGCTGCATGTAACACAGCATGTCCCCAAGCTACGACAAGTAGCTTTGCTCTCATAAGCAATGGTCTAGCTATTAACTGAACTCGTATAATAAATGCTTCAGCTAAACCATTTTGTGTGTGAACATAAGCAACTGGATGTTCAACATCTATTCCAATAGATGTACAATAGTTATTAAAAGCCTCTGATGTAAATTCACCAGCATTATCAAGGCGAATTGTCTTGATCACATAATCTGGAAATTGTGATCGTAATCGAATTATTTGAGCGAGTAATCTCGCAAACGCCAGGTTGCGAGTTGATAATAAACTTACGTGTGACCATCTAGTAGATGCATCTACTAAAACCATAAAATATCTAAATGGTCCACACTGTGGATCAATTGGTCCACTATATCACCTTGAATTCGCTCTAAATTTTTGGAGATTCAACTCTAACTTTTGCTGGTGATGGCTTAATTATCAATTTTCCTTGAGAGCAAGCAGCACATGAGAATTCTTTAGATTGAAAAATCTTCTGATTTTTCAATGGATGCCCATGTGAATTTTCCATAATTCTTCGCATCATATTAGAACCGGGATGCCCCAACCGGTCATGCCATATAATAAAACCATTCATATCAGTAAATTTCTGGTGTACTGTCATATGTACTTCAACGGTGCTAATCTTTGTATAGTACAGTCCAGATGAAAATACAGGTAACTTTTCTACCACACTTTTGTTACCTGGTTCAGTCTTTGTAATGTATAAATATTCCATCTCCCCATCATTAGCAGTCTCAATATGATATCCATTTTCACGAATATCTTTAAAGCATAGTAAATTTTCTTTGAGACTTAGTTGAGAGTAATGGATTTTTTATACTGATTTTTGTTCCTCTTGGTAGTACTATGTTAGCTATTCCGGAGCCATCAATTATCTTTGTAATACCACATATTGTACTAACATTAGCATCATTCACTATCACTTGAGAGAAGTACTTTTTATTTTTAAGTATAGTATGTGTTGATGCACTGTCTGCAAGACACACATCATCATCTCTGCTAGCCATTTTCTTCAAGAAAAATAAAAGGAATAAAATATAAGACAATACTTATATTACAAACAAAAGTTAAATATGTTACAAACATACTGAAATAAAACACACTTAAGTAAATATTACAATCTAGATATTTAATTTATTTGGGTCTTTCCACCATCAAGCATGTAATCATCCCCCTCTGGATTGAGAAAATCTGATATATCCAGATGTGTACTTGTAGATGGGTCTTGATTCACATCATCATTTTCATAGACAAAATTTGTTTCGACATCTTTCCCTTTATTCAGCATTGATGCTTGATACAGTTTAACAAGATGTTTTGGCGTACGACAGGTACGGGCCCAATGACCTTTCATTCCACACCGATAACATAAATTCTCAACTTTTATCGGTTGCTCAGTTTGTCTAGCTGATGATTTTTCTTTATTATCTTTTCTATTCCACTTCAGGTGGCGAGATATATTTCCATCATTATTGGGGTGATTATTATTATGATACTGATTATAAAATCTTCCCCGACCACGGCCGCGACCACGTCCACGGCCCCGTCCACGACCACGTCCTCGGCCTCGCCCATTATTATCATATATACTCGTGTTCACTTCAGGGAACGGAGTAGAGCCAGTAGGGCGGGCTTCATAATTTTTCAATAAGATCTCATTATTTTGCTCAGCCACAAGAAGGCATGAGATTAATTCAGAATACCTTCTAAAACTTTTTTCTCGATATTGCTTCTGCTGCAGGAGCATATTCGAGGCATGAAATGTGGAGAACGTTTTTTCTAGCATATCATTATCAGTAATTCCTTCCCCACATAGTTTTAACTGTGATGTAATTTTAAACATCGCAGAATTATATTCACTTACGGTTTTTAAATCCTGCAAACGTAAATGAATCCACTCGTAGTGTGCTTTTGGGAGAACAACAAATCTTTGATGATCATACCTTTCTTTCAAATTGTCCCAAAATACAAGTGGATCTTTCACGGTGAGGTATTCTGTTTTTAATTCTTCATGGACATGGTGTCGGAGAAAAATCATTGCCTTAGCACGTTCTTGCATAGAGGCAGTATTTGTTTTTGATGGTTTCTCCCAGACCCTTGCATCTAGATGAATTTCTGCATCTAAGATCCATGATAAGTAGTTCTTACCCGTAATATCAAGAGCTACAAAGTCAAGTTTTGTGAGATTTGACATTATAATATTTTGAAATAACTTGAAATGAGACTAGGTAGATCTTACCAATATCGTACCTACTTTGGTAACTATAGCTCAGGATGTGGAACTAGAACGAAGTCGTGCTGATAACGTGTTATAAAACTGGAGAATTAAGAGCAAAATCTTAATAGAGAATATTTTATTTCAAGACTATTATAGAGAGTATACAAGAGAGAAAGATAGAAGTTAAGAACTTCTGAGGTGTATTGAAATGAAAACTAGAGCCTACTATTTATAGGAGGAAATTGGCTTCCTCTGTAAGCTTCTCTAAAGATATTTACAAAGCTTCCCTAATAAGCTTCACTAAAGATATTTACAAAGCTTCTCTAGTAAGCTTCGCTGAAGATATTTACAAAGCTTCCCTAGTAAGCTTCGCGAAAGATTATCTTGTAAACTTCCGGTTCAAAGGACATCCACACAATAATATATCATAACAAAAAAATATTTATTTCAAGATAGAAATTAAAATCCCAAAAGGAAAAGAAAATAAAAGTAATTTTAGTAAAATTAAGGTAATGTGTGTTTGGACTAGATGTTTTATATTATGGGCTTTAAAGTCATATTTTTGGATAATTTGTAATTGTTCAATCAGTAATTGACCAGAAAATTTTCAAAAGCAAAGCAAAAAAAAAAAAATAAAAAAAAAAGTACTCCCTCCGTCCCATAACTATGTGCACAAAATGGATTTTGCACGGGTATTAAGAGATTAATAGTAGTGGGTAGTTGTTGTGATTGTGAAAAATGAAGTAGGGGGAGAGAAAGTGGGGAATGTTGATTGGTGTTGTAAGTGTAAAAGTAAAGTAGGAAAGAGAATGAGTAGGATGAATAGTCTAGATTTTTTGTTATTTTAGAAAAGTGTAATTATCAATGAGGCACCCAAAATGACAATTTGTGCACATAATTATCGGACGGATGAAGTATATAATCTTTTATTACCTAAAGTAGGGTAAAATTTCATTTATAAGTATAATATTGTACTATCTTAATTGATTAGAGATCTTAATAAACAAAATACTCCCTCTGTCCCACACTAAGGTTCTTGAGTCGTTCTTGTGAAAAACGTATTTTACGTTAAGCTATAAAAAAACGTGTTTTTCACAATTGCCTTCTCTAACATTATCATGTGCATGTTTTAATATTATAAAGTGCCTGTTTTAATATTATAAAGTGCATGTTGTAATATTACAATTATTCAAGCAGGCACTTTGATAGAGGTATTGTTATAATTGTCATATTCAAACAGACACTTTTGTACACTCAAAAAGGGACTTTTAGAGGTAGTGTTATGATTGTCTGTTGTAGTGTAAAGACTGCCTTTCCTAGTGTTGAAAAATGTCTCATGTAGTGTTGAAATATGCCTCTTACATTCTAAACAAGTGGTTGGTGAGCTTTTAAAAGTTAAAAAACATGTGCATGCCTTAATGTTAACAACTGTCTCCTGTAGTATTGAAAACTGTCTCCTGTAGTGTTAAAAAGTGCTTGCTGAGTTTTATAAGTTCCAGTTATTTACAACAATGTCACCGCGTCTTTTAAGTAACGTTCCGCTTATTTACAAAAATGTCACTCCGCATAGGACAAACACGTTTTACACTAAAACGCGTGTAAAACGCATTTTCCTAAGATTTTATATTCTTTTTTTCCTTTCTTTTAATTTGTCTCATACTAAAGGTTCTTGCTTTATTACTTAAAATGAACCATGGGACTCACTTGTTATTTTCACAACAAAAACTCCCTGACCACTTTATCTCTCTTACTTTCTCTTACTTACTTTTTTTCATACTCACAACATTTTTTTTTCTTAATCTCCGTGTAAAATCAAACTAAGAACTTAGTCCGGGAGGAAGGGAGTATTGTATTGACTAAATCTAAACAATTTTTCTTACTTATTTTTTGTATTCATATTATCAATTCGCTTAAAAGTATTGAAACACAATTTAGATTCGATAACACTTTTATTTTATATAAAAAATAATAATAAATACACCATATGTTCTGATTTAAAGTTTTTAATTTGACTTTGCACGCTTATTAATAAATTAATGTAAACTTGAATCAAGAATAGTAGCGGGTGGAATATATAATTGTTCATTCATAAAGCAAGTGTGGTGAAAAATAAATAGGGAAGTGATGGTATTTTGTTATATATGAACGTTGTGAGGACAAAATTGTCCAAAACATTGTTCATGCGATGCCATTTAAAAAATAAAGCACTAAGAACCTAAATTGGACAATGATACACATAGTGAAATTTTTTTAGTGAAAAGTCATAGTGAAACCCTGTAATCCGTTTGATGAGCTTTTATTAATGAGTCTCACAAAGATTTATTACAATCCAACGGATAAAATTTTCCAAAACATTGTTCATGCTATGTATTTTCACTACAAGTTTTCACTATACATATAATTATCCAAATTATTTTCACAAAATCTTGGGAAAAACACGTTTTTCCTAACTCCCAGGAAAAACGTGTTTTAAAAAAAACACGGTGTCATTTTTATAAATATGTGAAACTTATTTAAAAAAACGCGCGGTGACATTTTTGTAAATAATCGGAACTTCTCAACGGTTCTGGATATCAATATAAAACATTCTGGATATGAGATTGATAGCCATAACCTTTGAAAGTGATAGCCAGAAGGGTCATTTTTTTAAATAATCTGAACTTCTCAATGGTTCTGGATATCAATATAAAGCCTTCTGGATATGAGATTGATAGCCAGAACCTTTGAAAGTGATAGCCAGAAGGGTCCTAGATATCAATATAAAGCCTTCTGGATATCAATATAAAGTCTTATGGATATGAGATTGATAGCAAGAATGTTTTTTCTAATTTTTTTTTTTTAGAGTAACAGTAGTGTTAATAGATACCCAGTGACAATGTTTAGGATGACCAGTTGTTGTGTTACGAATGTCCAGTGAGTGTGTTGAGGACCGCCAGATGATTTTTAAAACACGTTTTTCCTAACCATTAAGAAAACACAAAATCTTGGGAAAAACGCGTTTTTCCTAACTCATAGGTAAAACGTGTTTTCAAAAAACACGGTGGTATTTTGTAAATATGTGGAAGTTCTTTAAAAAAACGCGTGGTGGCATTTTTGTAAATAATCGGAACTTCTCAACGGTTCTGGATATCAATATAAAAGCTTCTGGATATGAGATTGATAACCAGAACCTTTGAAAGTGATAGCCAGATGGATACTGGATATCAATATAAAGACTTCTGGATATGAGATTGATAGCAGAACCTTTGAAAGTGATAGCGAGAACCTTTGAAAGTGATAGCTAGAGGGGTTCTCTGGTTCTGGATATCAATATAAAGCTTTCTGGATATGAGATTGATAGCCAGAACCTTTGAAAGTGATAGCCAGAAGGGTCCTGGATATCAGCATAAAATCTTCTGGATATCAATATAAAGTCTTCTAGAGGTTTTGACAAACACGTTTTTCCTAACCATTAGGAAAAACGCGTTTTACAGGAAACCAACTCATAAGAAAAACGCGTTGTACAGGAGACCGACTCAATTATTTTCTAAATAAAATGTTCGGTCTAACTAGCTAAAACTTCACCAATTGAGCATCCAACCATACCTAAAATACTAGTAGTACCATAAATCAGGTGAGAAAGTATGGGAGAAGATGGAGTTGGCAATGGCAATAATCAAAAAAAAAAAAAAAAAAAAAGGTGGAGAGCCAACTAAGTAGCACGTGCATGTCATGTGCTTAGGTATTCAAACACAACATGACTCGTGAGGGGTGTCCTTAATTCCTTACCTACCTCTTTGGTTCTCTCTCCTAAAAATGTCCTTTCTTTCTCTCTCTCTCTCTCTCTCTCTCTCTCTCTCTCTCTCTCTCCCCATGTGACCCTCCCCTCCCTCCCTTCATTCAATTTAATTGGGTCTCATATTAGTTGACCCACTTTCATGCTTGGATAAACCTTTTATTTTGCTTTTAGTTTTTAGTTTTATTTTTTTTTATCTTTTAATATCTTTCCTTGAATTTATTTATATTTGGTACTCAATTTAGTACTCTTTTGACAAAGACTCCCAACTTAATTGGTCTTATTTTATTCTCATCCCTTAAACATATTGTGGTCCTATGAGTACTCCCATTTGTTAGGGATTGTTAGGGTTTGCTCATCAACTCGCTGCTCTCGCTCGCTCATCAAAGATGGCTCGAAACTGGCCTTATTACCTCTGACCTATTAACCATTTATATCTTGAATTGCCTTGAATGAAAGATATGTAACTAGCTTTTCGAAAGAAAAAAACACCCTCAAAAGGCCAACATAAACATTATTGGTGGAACGATTTGGGTATCGAACAATACCAATACATTTTCTACCACCATGCAATCAAATTCATCAAATTAGCAACTTTTAGTAATGTAAGAGGCAACGCTGTTGATTTATCTAAACATATTTTCTTATATCAGAGAAACGTAACTGGTAATGATATGTATAGTGAAAAAATCAAAGGGAAAACTCATAGTGAAACACTGTAATCTGTTGGATTGTAATAAATGTTTGTGAGCCCTACTGATAAAAACTCATCCAACGGTTTAAAGTGTTTCACTATGAGTTTTCACTATGTGTATCATTGTCCATTTCAATAAACTGTGATAAAAATAACGTGATATCTATATCCCGATACAAGAAGCCTAACCAAACCATAAAGCATTTGTTCCAAAACCGTAAAATCAGATAGCTTTATCAAACCTAATTTACTTATCACCATAAAAAAAAGGTCAAAAGAAAACAAAATTCTTTCTAGAAGTGAGTTGAAAAGGGTAATAATAATAAAAATAAGTTGGAAGGCCCAATTTACAAACTTCCAAAATGGGTAAAAAGACAGATTGGGTGAGTTGGTTAGGTAAGCTGGGGCCATGGGGGGAAGTTGGCAGCTCAATAATTTAACCACATGGGGGCACATTTGGAACAAATCTAACCAAACCCATCTTAAATAATTACTAGGTTGGCCTCAATCTGTGCAAACCCTTACCAAATTATAGACAAGAAATCCTTTATCCACCCCCCCCCCTATATTTTATATCCATAATCTTACTTTAATTTCAAATAGAAGTGGACTAAGAAGTATTACACATTATCTTTTTTGAAAAAATAATTATATTAGTACAATTTTACAATGGTACAATCAATATACAAAAACTAACTAAAAGCACCTTCATTGTACTCTTTCCGTATCATAATAAACTTCTCACTTTGCCATTTTGGGCGTTCCATTGGAAACTCTCCCACTTACTTTAAAAAGAAAAAATTCCTTCCACTTTCTCTCTCTTTTCCACTCACACAACTACCCCTTTCCTCTCTCTTTCTCACTCAGACCACCTATTTTTCTTTAATTCTCGTTCTTAACATTCCATGAAAAGTTTGTTACGGGACTGATGGAGTATAGTTTACCAAACAATCACAACATTTACTACTGTGCGAAAGGAGTATAAACAACCCCTAACATTGAGCTTAGATCCAAGAAGGGTATTTTAGAATTATTTCTACAAATTTTGACCTGTAATTTTTACAAATATGAAGTCAAATAAGAAGCAACTTTTTGCATTTGATTTGCCTATGATAAATCTAAATTTTCAACCTAATGAATTATTACTTCATCTTCTTCCTGATTTCATAGACATAACTAATCACCACAACAGCAGCAGCAATGGCAACTCCGAAAGCACTCTGTGCAAGTACAACGCCGTCCTTCGCGTTCACCTTTGACGAACTGGGGTTAAATCCGAGTTCAAAAAGTTTCTTGTGAGATGCGGCGTAATCTTTAAAGAATGCATCCTCGTCCTACAAAAATGCCAGCACTCAAGCGTAACATGGGAGGAAATTTGTAATTAATTAAGAGAAAGATAATAAATTGAAAATGGACTCACTGCTTGTGCACCCTATGTAAATGTCAATAATCAACATAGCATGGGGAGAAAAAATATTTGGATGCATGTTCACGTAAACAAAGTCATCATAAGGTACAGGCGTATTCAGACAAACCCTGTCTGAGTTTCGAGTGGTCAAGCTCAGTTCTTTTACATTAAACCGAGCTCAAGTTCGTTACTATGTTCAAGCTCATCTCAGTTAGTTTATTAACAAGAAACAAGCCAAGCTCAACTTCGTTAGTTATGTTCAAGTTCAACTCGGTTAGTTCATTATTAAGCAACAAGCCAAGCTAGAGCTTTAGTTGATAAAATTAACATTTTTCCAACATATTTGTATATATTTTGTGATTAGCAAGCATATTCATATATATACCCCAAGCCAAAAATTCTTAAGTCGGCAACTGAGGGTAGCTAGCAAAGGGTGAGACTTTGGCTGGCTTTCGGGTTGAATAAATTTGGAAGGATGAAAAAACCAATGAACTATAATACTACAACTAAATAAATAAACATTTCATACTTCTGCATAAAATGTCTCTTTAAGAAATATAAGTGAAGTCATGATTTCCGGCTTTCCTTTTCATACTTTAAGGTATTTCAACATCGAGTAACTGGTGTAATTGGAAACTGGCACCAGCCTAGAAATTAGAGATAAACTATAATGCAAGTATAAAGTTGCTCGGGTTAGATACAATCCCGTGTTTTAGGTAGGTGAGAATTGGATGAGAGATCTTTCTAATATCAAGCTTAACACAAAAGTGAAGACACGTGAAAATAAGAGACTTTTGACGAGGCTGAGAATATCATATTCCAATTTGAGTCAGGTACAGATAACAAAATTCCTGACAACTCTATTTTTATATGGTAAGCTGACCACTAAAGTATAGATTAGTGAATATTAATTAACGTGGATAACATGGATAGTGTCAGAACACCAAGGTACGTAAAAATAATGAAAGTGTAATCAAATAGGAGGTAAAAAGAGCATGCATTACCTTGGCATATAGCTCTACGTAGGGACGGAACTTGGGATCATCCAAAAGTGCTATATTTGTTGGAAGCTATAAATTATCCAATTTGCAAGTTCCAATCAAACAATATCTATGCAAAATACCAGTGTGTGCCCTGCCAATAGTGCCACAATATCCTTGTCAGATAAACCAATCCGGTGGAATATGTCCCTCAAATGTGGCGCACCTACAACCAACAATACAGCGACAAAAAATAAACGTAATTTAGTACTCGAGTACGATGTAGTAATGTACTACTTTCGCATACACTATTTTGACAGAATAACAGGAAACACTTCTCCACAAGGGTTTTGTGCTTCGTTATGAAAAAGCAAAGGATTTTGATTTAAAGAATTTGCATGAAAAAATATGCATGCGATGAATTCAAAGTGAAGTGACAAAAGATCCTCTATAAACAATGGAACCCATTTCCATGAAAATGCATATGCAAATTTTTACTCAAGTTAGTTCCAAGAAAAAGAAGGTCCAATGGAAAAGCATTTTTTTTCCGAGTAAAATATACTTCCTTTTCTCAAGGTTTCATTCAGATGTACTAAAACTTTATAAGTTACGTTGAATAGACATGCTACTCTTTTCGTGGGACAAAACTAAAGAGAGTGATGCTCTTCCTTTTGAAATGGAGGGAGTTTTGCTGAGGGATCTCCTCCAGAAGGTACTGTGGCAAAGCCAGAAATTATGCGAATGGCGTAAAAATTGTTTTACAGAGTACGAATTAAAACTATACTTATTATATCCCAAATTTGACACGAAAAGGATCACAATTTTTTACGGAGCAAGAGTTACAACTATACTCATTATATCCAAATTTATCACGAAAGGGGGTCAAAATAAGATCATGGTGCAAATTTCACCAAAATTATTGGGGGTCAAAACAGAAGATAAAAATATTTTGGGCGTCCTTTTTTCTCAATTAAGGGTACTAAAATGACAATTTTTAAAATGAAAGGGGACCAAGTCCCTTGGCTCTAGGGTTACCGCACTCAGCAGCTATGACAGTAGTAGCAACATCTGAAGTCCTTTCATCAATCATCGATCATAATCATAATCATCAAATACAAACGACAATAGCATCGATTGAGTGAGACACATAATGAACACAAAATTTTGCGTACAACCTCTAAATGCAGCTGCTGACAATATAGCATGCACGTCCTTGCCACAAAAACAAAAGTGAGATCTACAGTCTTTGTTTCGTACCTATCAACAGCTGCCATCTAAGATCAATTTTCCGTCCAGAACTCTGCTTATTTCATGGTCCTATCATTACTGATGTCAGATGCATGTTCGCAATAGGTTCAAAACAAGTTAATGACTGACAATATATAAAAATAACCATAATGCTACTATAAAGTGGTTACAGTAAGATTAGTAGTAAATTTCCCGAACTATGACGAAATTAACATACCTTTCTCCCAAGAACGAAATCAGCGGTTGGACCGCCAGTGACCTCAACTGCGACAACACCCGCAAGCTATAGACAATCATTTCAACATGAGTCAAAGCATGGTACACCGATTAATTTTACATGACATGAGCAGATAATTAAAAAAAAAATGTAGCAGGATAGCCATTGCTTTGGTTCACCTCAGAAAACAATGTTGCAGTACTCCAATCGATGCACTTAGTGAACGCAACCCATACAATATTACAAAATTGATATCTACAACACCAAAGACTTAATTGATGAAGCTTATGAGCTTACAGGAGATAGAAAATACTTTTTTTTTTCTGCTTCGACTGTATGTTCGTACAACACAGCATAAGAGCCAAGTGTCAGTCATGGCACAAATTAAAACAATCCAAATATATTAGACTGTGACATACATCTAACCAACCAATCTGCTGTATTCTTTGAAAGCTCCAGTAATAATGCACTCAGCTAGTGTTGTGATATACCCTTTACCATGCATCCCTATGATGCTCGGACTCTTCATTTCACCCCGCCGCACCCGTGTCGGATTCTTGTAGGCGAGTCCGACACATGGCTATTTTACAGTGCAAAATCTTTTATTTTTCCCGAATCCGACACTCGGATACGTACCCATATCGGGTACTCCTAGGCGAGTCCAAGTGACAGCATGCACCAACATAAGGTACAATTATACCAATGTATTAAATCCAATTAGCTGGTATCTAGCTTTCAAGTCACAATTACTAAGAGTATTCTTTTTGTTTACCACGAACTCCAGGCATACCATACGCTCATGTTTATGCCACATTGGTATAAGCACCCTACCTGATGGGCTTCAACTGAGGCCATACTGTCCATTAGGTGTGAGCCCCACATGTGCCTAGGCCATAGGCTCTAGGCGTCACCTACATGTGCCTTCTTTTGATCTTTTCTACCAGTAACTAGTATTATCAGATATGGGCACTAGCCATTAAACACTTGAGCATTTCGAGGTTACATTGAAATTCAGAAATGTAAGAAACACCTTATTGCAGACTTGATGAGTGTTGGTTGTGCATCCTTCATTTACTACTCGGCGTGGAGGCAAGGCAATGGCGGAGCCAGAAATTTTTATAAATGGGAGCAAGATTATTTTAAGGGTAATTTGCAGATTGGTAACCTGAGATTGTCGAAAGTTTGCAATCCACAACCTGAAAGTTCAATTTTGCAAATTGGTTACCTAAGTTTGTCAATTTTTTTCAATGTGGTGAATAATTAACTTTTTGTTGATTTTTTGACAGACTTAAACAACATATGTCAACGCACATGACTTTTTAAAAGGGCAATCATGTCAATTTTTGGAGGTGTGCAACTCAATCACCACATTCCAAATATGTTTAGGTCCGAAAATTGACAAGATTGCCCTTTTTAAAAGTCATTTATGTCTGTCAAAAAATTAGTGTATTGACCACATTGCAAAAAATTGACAAACTTAAGTAACCAATTTGCAAAATTGAACTTTTAGGTTGGGGATTGCAAACGTTAGACAAACTCAGGTTACCGATATGCAAATTGCCCTTATTTTAAATATGTAAATTTCTAAAATACCAAATTTTTAGTTTAGAATGGGGCAAAATTTCAAATTAGTGTTAATTTTTCTTGGTAATAAGGGGGGCGATTTGTAATTTTGTAAAGGTTGAAAACGAAAACTTACAAAACTTTGTAGTACTAAAATGGTACATAAGAACACATATGGGTGCAGCCGCCCCATAACTTAAGGGGTAGCTCCGCCCCTGCATTGGAGGTGAATTGTCACCCATGTACAATGTATTACTACCTCCGTCCCAGAGTATATGTCCACCATCTCATTTACACGGAGATTAAGAAATGGTGGGAGTGATGTAAGTGTTGTGAGTATGAAAGTGAGGTAGGAGAGAGGAGGGGGTAGAGAATAGTAAGTTGATTGGTGTTGTGAGTATAAAAGTGAAGTATGAGAGAGAATGAGAGAGAGAAATAGTAAAAATTCTTTACCATTTTTGGAAGTGGACATGAACTCTGGGACAGACTAAAAAGGAAAGGTGATATATACTCTGGGACAGAGCGAGTAGAACAAAATCTATTTCAAGTATCAAAAAATGTTAAGAGAAAATGCTACATCCACATCAAAGGGATTTTAGATGCAACTGCCAAAACATGATCACTACTGCTCCATAACTTTAAATATGATTAACCAAAATGCAGTTCTATGTCCTATTAAAATACCAATTCCTTAAATTGACCCTCAAACATAGGTGTTAATATTTGAATTCAAGACAAAAAGATAATATTTGAATGACGAAATGAAATTTATAAAGGTTAATGTAGAGTTGTAAGAAGTTACCTTGTAAGGGAAATGTAAATCTTCAGTTGAAATGACCAAGAATGGAATTAACACCTCTTATATTGGGATGGAAGGAACTAAAATTTTTTTCTTCAACAATTAGAATATGAAGACACATCCTAACCCTAACATCTACATTAAACTACAACTGACCCACATGAGGTGCCTTAGACGGTAGAGATTATCACGTTGCTGTTCTAAGAACCTAACAATAGACATTCCAGACAAAACAAACCAATAGCATTAAAAGGAGGGAACCTGGTTCACCTACCACCATAAATGAAGATGCAGATTTAGAGGATAGAAGATGTTGGGTTAATGCCTTTGAATTTGGGACGCCGAGTTAAAGGATTAAACAACAGAGAGATTTCGTAATTCCGGGACAGAGCGCAGAAGGAAGGTTTCCAAGTCAGTTTTGGACTAGGTTTCCAAGTCAGTTTTGGACTAGGTTTCCAAGTTCCTAAGAGATTTTGAGATAAACTTTACTAGTATAAATAGATGCCAGTAGTTTAGATTAAAATCACACATCAGATTGTCATAGACAAATTATTAGAGTGCTCAGAGCAAGGTCTGTAATTCTACAGTTGCACAGTTAGGAATTATTGTGATCAATAATTCGTGCAGCAGTAATAGTGTGATCTTGTAATCGTTTCTCCAGATTGATAATAATATTCTCTCCCCTCCCCGTGGACGTAGCCAAGTTGGTGAACCACGTAAATTGGTGTTCTTGTGATCGCTCGCTTTTCTTATCAAGTCTTGTTATTGCTCTAACAAGTGGCATCAGAGCTTGGTTGAAAAGGAGAATTAGCATCAACGGAAGAGATCCAAGATCGAAGAAAAACAAGGTAGCAGTTTCTGGTCCGTTTTTTATCCAGCGCAGCGGTGAAGAAAAAGGCGTAGCGCATTCGTTCACCGTTGGATCGTGCTGATTTTCGGTGAGTAGCTTCAGGACTCATAGATCTTCGATCTGAACGGTGGAGATTGGATTTTGATGTCCGTAGCATCCGAAATTGTATCCGGACAGAAGCTACTGGTGTTTTGTCATCGATTGTATGCGTTTGGAGTTTCTTGTTGCGATTTCTCTTAGTGGCACCAGAGCTTTGGTTCGTGGTTAGAGATTCAGGGATTCCGCTGCAGAGAACAAGAAGATGGGTCAAGGAGCAGATTCGATCGACAAGTTCAATGGGAAGAATAGTTTTTCTCTCTGGCAGATCAAGATGAAGGCTTTGTTGGTAGACAAAGATGTATGGGAACCGTTGGAGATTGCAATCAGGGATCGTAAGGATCCCAAGGGTAAGGCAGTCACCACAGAAGGTACAGCAGAACAGTCAGAGAAAGGACAAGATAGCAGCAGCGAAGGAGGTGGCGGCATTGAAGAAGTTAGATCAGAAGGCTCACGCCAAGATCATCAGACAGTTGGATGATGAGATCCTAACCAATGTTGCAGGAACAGACTCCGGAAGCGATCTTTGGTTAAAGTTGGAAGATATGTACATGACACGTTCATTGACCAACAAGTTATACCTGAAGAAGAAGTTATATGATTGTCGTATGACTGAAGGTACGCCCATAAATGATCATCTTGACAGATTTACTTCTGCATTACTTGAACTGCGTAATATAGGAGTAGTTGTTGATGACGAGGATGCAGCCTTGCAGCTTTTAGTATCTTTACCTATGTCTTATGAACATTATGTCGATTCGTGCATAAACCGTAAAGATGGGATCTCTCTAGAGGAAGTGAAAACTTCTCTCAAGATGAGGGATTGCGCCGAAAGGCGAGTGGGATGAGGCGGGTACCCACGTCATCAGGTTTGGTTGCTAGTAGTAGCAACAGCAGGGGTTCTAGTGGGAGGAAGAACAATCAAGGTAATTCTTCACACAAGAAGGGTCCAAAACCTGGGGATATCTGTAATTTCTGCAAAGAGAAGGGGCATTGGAAGTTCGACTGTCCCAGAAGGAAGCAAGGCAAGGCACCAGTCACAGCAGAGGCCATGACGGCCAGAGATTGCAGTTCAGATGAGGATTATGCTCTAGTAACATCAGAATCAGCATGCGCATCTAATGCGTGGATTCTTGATTCAGGAGCGTCTTACCATATCAGTCCTAGGAGAGAATGGTTTACCGGTTATAGGCAGATAGTTGGCGGTGATATAAGCATGGCTAACAGTGAAGTCTGCAGGGTTGTCGGTATTGGTTCGATCAAGGTCAGGACTCATGATGGTAGGGTTGTCACTTTGAACGAGGTTCGACACGTTCCGCATATGACGAAGAATCTGATTTCTCTTAGTCAGTTAGACAGCAAAGGTTCAGTTTCAAAGGTAAAGGTGGAGCAGTTAGTGTCTGTAACGGTTCAGAAGTGATGCTGAAAGGTCTTAAAGCGGGGCTCCTTGTATTTCCTCCAAGGAAAGACGCTTGCAGAGTCACTATGGCTGCATCAGAAGAGGTGAACGAGGGAGATATGTCTAAGCTGTGGCACATCAGGCTCGGTCACATGAGCACTCGAGAGATGTATGAGTTGACTAACAGAGATCTTCTTTATGGCCTTAAGATCAAGGATCTTAAAGGCGTTCTGGATTACATCCACTCAGAGTATTGGGGACCTTCACGTCAGGGATTTCTAAGGGAGCACAGATATGTCTTGTCTATGGTTGATGATTATTCGAGGAAGACTTGGGTGTTATCATGGAACACAAGAATGGGGCTCTAGGAATTTCAAGGACTGGAAGACGGTAGTGGAGAACCAGACAGAGAAGAAGATCAAGAAGCTCCGGACAGATAATGGTTTGGAGTTCTCTGCAGTACTGAGTTCGGTTCGTTTTGCAGACAGGTGGAGATTTCTAGACATCTCTCACCAGCAGAGGCAACGCCACAGCAGAATGGTGTAGCAGAACG